>OMLF01037235.1:33777-47630 GCA_900302615.1 Holocentrus rufus | reverse complement strand
GGTGTTGCTCTTCATCCACAGACTCACTGATGGATGGTAAGGGTGAGGGCAACTGTTTGGCCCTGCCTATAGAAGGTCTTTTAGCGAAACCTACGTCCTTGTTGCGTTCCCCGCTGGTCTGTGCAAGGCTTTGCTTCCCCTGAGCAGCCCTCAGGCAGCGCATGTACAACTCCACCTCATCGTCTGACAGAGACTCCGAGGACGCATCGTCTTCGCTTGTTTGGTCACTTTCAGGTTCATCTGCTGAAATACACGGCTCTCCCTCCGCAACAGTGGAGTCATCTCTCGATCGGTCACGTGGAGCGTCCCTGTTGCTTTGATTATCCTCTGTGTAGAGGTCAATTTCCTCTTCCCCTGTATTTTCTTCACCTACACCTTCATGTACATTGTTCACTGGTGTGGATAAATCATCCTCAACATCTGTTCTAACCTCAAGACCCCCCTCTTCATCTTCATTCTCATGTATCGCTGTGTCTTCTGCCTCTGCAACTTCAATCTCTGCCTCATCAACTAACATTTCCTCCATGGAATCAAGAATCTCCTCATGCATGTTTTCCTCCTGTCCATTTACTTCATCATCCCACCCTACATCTGCTTCATCTTCTTCATATATATCCATGCCCATTTCTTCCTCTCCCTCCATCTCCTCCTCTTCCTCAATCTCAGCAGCTTGAATATGTTCCTCTTGCATTGCTACATCTTCTTCCTCCTCTAACTCACTCACCAACTCTTCCATCTCTTCTTCCTCAACAATCTCCTCTATTTCCTCCTCTACTATCTTTTCCTTTTCAACCTCTTCATCTAATTCCCTCTCGACAACATTCTCCTCTTCCCCATCTGAAGTCTCCCCCATTGCTTCCTCTTCTATTTTTTCCTTCTCCTCTGACCCTATAGTATCTTCAGCCTCCTCTTCTTCCTCCTCTGCAGCTGCAATCTCCTCAACTAGTTCTTCCTCTATTATCTCTTGTTCCTCTTCCGTCATTTCTAATGCCATCTCTACTGTCTCAACCCCGGTGTCCTCTAACAGTTCAATCAGGTCTTCCTCTTCGTTCTCTACCTCTTCCAAGTCTTCCTCTTGCATGTTGTCCTCCTCACTTCCTTCCTTGTCTCTTAATACATCGTCTTCCTCTTCTTCAACCATCAATTCCCAACTTTTTTCCTCACTGGCTGCTCTTAGATTGGCATTGTCCTGTTTTGTGACTATATCTTTAATTTCACCATGCTCTTCCTTTTCCTTTATTGGTTCCTCCCTCAGAGCGTCTTCATCTTTGAACTGCGCAAACATGTCATTGTGTATGTGATAGCTACTCATCGTTGTTTTTGTCATTGGCTCAGCTACCTCCCCACCGTCCTCAATTTCAGACGAGCGCTTTGTTTCATCTCTATGTGAGTTGTCCATCACTTCGTTTGCTTTTTCCACATTATCTGGCTCGTTTACAGACTCCGGTAACATCTTATCTGTTGTGTTGCTGGGATCCTTTTCCGTGATGAGTTTTGCTTCCACGGTGTCAACAGAGGACACAGGAATATTTTTATCCTCAGAAGAGCTATTACCATCTTCTGTTGTCATTGAATCATTTATACTGCTAGGATCCCAATCTTGCAGAGCGTCTAATGGTATATTTTGTTTTGAATAAGCATTGGTTGTAAATGCATTAGTTGTGCCAGTATCATCCTCTTTGTTTGACTCATCAACACACTGACAGTCAGTTGCTCCACCACCACTGGCCTGTTGGCCCGTCTCAGCACTGGCATGCACTGACACAATCTGTGAAAGTTGAGGCTGCAAAAAAGGGTTCTGTTGACTGGGTGTGTCTGCCTGTGTTTGTAAAGCCACTGTAACTGGTGTTGATATGTCTTCTGTTGGTGGAGCCTGCACTGTTTCCACTTCCTGAGATTTCCACGGCAGATTCAAACTCTCTCTGGGGATATGAGAGTTCAATATATCAGTGCTTAAAACCTTTATCGTCTCCACCATGACTTCCTCTGATGATTTCAGATCTTCAGGTGTATCTGTGCATCTTTGCTCTCGAATCTCAGCTGGATCCTGCAGAATTTCTGCATGTTTGAAGTTAGCATGTGCTGGCACACTTAAGCTAGTCTCTCTTTTTTCAGCAAAAGGGGGATTCAGAGCGGTATCTCTGTGTTCTTGGTTTGATTCTTGATTCTTCAATGCATCTCTTACAATTTCATCATGGTTCTCACTCACATCTGCTGAAACACTTGAGCTAGTCTGATTTCTTTGGGTGTGCGGACAATTTAGAGTTGTTGATGAGTCTGCCATATTCAGTCTTTGCCTCGCTGGAATTCCCCAATTTGTCAAGTTCTGATTTTCAGTTCCCACTTTGCCAAACACCTGATTATAGAGCGGAGCCACCACAGTCCCAAATGAGAAGCTGTTGGCCTGACTGACAAGGCCCTCAACACTGTCTGACAAACTAACTTTACCATTTGATTCACCTGCAGTGTTTATATTAGACTCATGATTCATGCCTTCCCTACTATGCATTTGACTCTGTCTGTTATCCTCGGCTTTTGAAACAGGCTTGTTGGTATTTTGGTGTCTTGTGGGAGCAGACTCATCATTTGAATGCAGTGAGTTGTTTGAGATATCTGTGGCGTCTTTCTCTCCCATTTTTAATGTGACTGAGTCAGCCAAGTCGAAGCTCTCGGATTTCTCTGACTTGTTGCTGGATGTGCTGTCCTGCGCTGGCGGGGTCTCATTTTGGACACCATGAGAGGTTTTGCTGGATGTTGCCAAAGGCTCTGAAGCAAACTGAAAGCCTCCTGACTTGCTGTTCTTCTCAGGAATTGGCTGCGTTTCTAAAACATCTGAGTGCATTTCAAGTGAATTTTCTCCTTGGGCTGCCCCTGAAAGTGATGCTTCACTTTCACTGTCGCTGGATTTTTCATCCCTATGAGAAAAGTAGTCCTTCACCCGTGCCAGACGTGCTGCCCTACGCTGAGTTCTTCGGCTGTAGTTCCGGCTGTTCTCCATCTGTCCATCAACAAGAGGAACAGATTAATTTCAGCTTGCTCACACAATAGCTATGCTGTGTTAAGGCGCATGATATTTAAAGGCGCATGCCATATAGTTTCATGCTCAGATTAAATACTGTGCATGACTAAATGTTTAATTTGCATTTTACATAACAATACCATTATAAATATTATAATATCAGGATATAGGACAGTATGAGAAAAGCACATATAACATTCAAAAAGGGCAAATTTTGCTTATACGTTCAACCACATCTCACAAAAATTATAATTTAATAACTATTTTGCGTATATATAACATATATATGTCTGCCTCAGATGAAAACTGCATTTGCTGAAGTGTCATTTACATGTAACCAGTACAGTATGTCACACTGGTTGTAGTCAGCGCTCTCGCACAGGTCATGTGACATTCTTTCATAAAGAGCACTCGGGGTCATTTTAAGTCTCCTGTTCCTCCTGTACCTCAAAGGTCTCATACGCTTCACTCCTCACATAGCTAATAATGCAACAGGCCTATAGAAAGCAGAGGTTGTAAAAAGGTGATTGTTTTAATCTGCTTTGAGTATCAGATGAGTGGAATTTACCACATCAGCACAATTCAGAGAATGTCAGATGATTTGTCAATTATAAATGTGGAAAAATGCTAAATGAACCTCCAACATACTTTCCTGTCGTTGTTACTCAACCTATTTTATGGCACTCACTGGAATTCCCTTTATGCAAACTGAATACATTTGGAAGGTTCAGCTAACAGTAATAATAATAACATTTTTTTGCATTTTTACCCACCAGCAATTTCTGGTCTTCCATTGGAGTTCCTGATTGAGAATCAGAGATTTGCTTAACTTTAATAGTAGCCACTTCTTTGCCAACTTTAGATACACCTGGGGACAAAAAAAGATATTTCTCATTTACCTTGAAGTTTTTTAATTAATTAAAAATTAATTAATTAAAACAGATTTAAAAAATAAAAAAATCACCTGTTAAAACGGTTTCCTGTGATGGTGCAGTGTCCTGTGATGACATGTTTTCCACAGTAGAGAAGTTCTGACTGTAAATCAATGAAATCATAACTGGTCAGATAAAAATATAATTTCTGTTTGTCACATTTTACATGACTATCAGCAATCAGCAAATGTATGATGCATTTGTGTCACAAAGAATCCTGTCATCAATGCACAAGGATTATAGTAAAAATATCTTCTCTTCATCCTGTTGAACAGATAAATAATTCATTCTTACAATTCACACAATATCTAACCAAGCATCCGCACTGTACATTGGACTAAATCACATATCCCTTTAAATGGAATAGCATCATTAAGCACAGGATATGCCAACAAAACTACTGCTAGACCGTGGTCATTTATATTAAAAATAGAAAGGACACAGATGATGAGGTTGAAATGCATAAAAAAAAACCTCTGAAATATTTTTGCTGGTTCAGTCTATGACTGTAGGAGCATGTTCCAAGCATGTGGGAGGTAAAATCTCGTCAAGTGGATTGTTCTTCTTTGATCAGCATCCCATTACCAAACAAGTCTTATTAGAAACAAAAACACATTGTCTCTCTCAACACTTTTCTGTCAATTACTCTATCAAACCAAGTTATGATGAGAGAAACTACCTCGACCTCTGTTTTTCATGCAGCAACAACATAGAAAATCATTTCAGTGGCAATTCGGAGATTATACTGTAAATTTCTGGTCCGTAAAAAAAAACGACCCAAATGAATCTGATATCTTATGCTTTATCTTACCAAAGTTAATATCATTTTTTAAGGCAAGCAACCAAATTAACTATGTAAATTGCTTCAGTAACTACACTTATGATTAGACTAATATATTGGGTTCCCAGTACATCCAGCTGTCTTTTATCTAATATCAGATATTGGCCAATACTGTCATTCCCTTCCACTATGATGGAAGTCCCTCCCTGGCTACAGCTGCATTACAACCTGTCTGAAAAACCTGCCATGAAATTTTATGTTTTTGTGCAATTAATGTATTCTGAGAATTATTTAATGCTATTTTGAAATTTATTAAACTTTTTCCAAAGCTTCCCTGAACAAGGTGGGTCACCTGCCTTAAAGAGCTGCAAACCCATTTAGAAAAGTTTATTATTTAGGGCTTCATTGCAGAGTTTGTTTTAATGGCTTTTGCACACTTTTAAGAATAAAACTCTGAGGGAAACACTGAATACTTGAAAAATATTGTCAAATTCAAATAAACTGAGTATTGGCAGAGAGTATTGGCTTAGCAACTTGAGTCAAAAAATATCAGTACCTCTATCGGCCTTCAGAAACCCAAGTCAGTGAAACCCGATCTGTAATATCCTCACCTGACAGCCTTCAGACAGCTTTTCTTGTGCACATATTCTTTCTGTGGTTTCCCTTTCAGGCCTTTCCCTCTCTGCTGACAGAACAAACCATAGTTCCTGTTGTCATTGTTGGCCCAGAAAGTCCCGACAGGAGTCTCATACCGCACAGAAAAGTCCACTCTGGCCCCCTGCCCCTCAAAGGGGGGCACCAGGGTGAGTTTAAATGCGAAACAATCTGTCACTCCGTCACTAGAACCTGGGATGTACTCTGCCAGCAGGTCAAAATGGCTGGACCAAGCGTCCAAAGTAGTGCGGATGTACACCATCTTATCGAAGGAGATGTTGAGAACACGGATCACTCCTTTCAGTATCGTGGTCCCGGGGAATAACTCGATGGATTCCAGCTCCACTTTCTGCTCCTGAACTTTTTTGAACAGCTCCTCATGGGACATCGGAGGGGAGAACAGAAGAGATAGGCAGAATTCCTCTTTGTCTTTACCTTCGCCCTCCAGGGAGTCATAGCCTGGCAGCTTGGGTAAATCCCGTGAATCAAACTCCTTAACTCGCACCAAGCTGAGGCCCTTGGCGTCTGCAAAGGACACTCTCCTAGAGCCAGACGGGGGTGGCTCAGGCTCCGAGTCCTCATCAGAGACAGAGCTCCTTCTCCGCGGGAGAGGAGAGGACTTAGGCCTGATGCCGATCACCACTTCACCCTCGTCATCTTCCACGTCCAAGGAGTTGAAGCCTGGAACCTCTAAGAGGTTACAGGCCCCAGAAGGTCTTAGTCCTCCCACAAACTCCATCGGGCTCTCTGTGAGAGAGTTAGTGGGAACTGTAGTGCTTCTTCTTCTGGCAACTGACATTCAACATGCTGTGACTTAACAGATGGAGTCGAGTTACAGATGACATTGTTGCAAGGGCCAACACTATAAATAGGCCAGAAGGGACCTAAACTATGTACAGTAGTCCATGCTCAAGAGAAGACTAAGAAAATATCATCATGCCTCTTTAAGATGCTACATTTATATGTGAGATATTGTAATGATAATTATCTACCTCCTACCCCAAGAACGTCTCAACACCTAAGAGGCTCTTGGTTCTATTTATAACTGAATCTTTTCTCATGTAATTGTTGTAATTATTCCCTAGAGAGTTATAGTGCTGTTTCTACAACAAGCAACAAGCATGGCAACTGATTCATTATTTGTTGCTCTTGGCCAAAAGTGGGTTACATGAGGCTCAAAATAAAGCTCTTGCATATGATTCAGGTCTTCCAACATTATTCCACTGACCAACCACTGACTCTATGATGGTGCAATACTGATAAATTATCAGAACAACAGTGAAAACCTGATAGTGTGACTATGACAAATACAGTCTGCATGAGCTTATTCTGTTATCTGTTTTGAGCTTAGTCCAGATCAAGACTTATCTGCGGTTACCAGAATTATACAGTTTACAGTTATGGATTTTGTTTGCACTGTTTCCTCAGTGTTTATCTTGCATCTGTGAGAATGTGGTGTGCCCAGCCCAAGCCATGACAAAAAAAAGTCTTAAGTCCTGCTGAGTAAATAAAATACATTTTTTAACTGTGAGTAACAGTAATGCGTCTTAACTGAAGAATGGTAAGCCCTCCCATGGTCTGGTTAGGAGTTGTATAAAAGCATGTAAAAACTATGACAAGTAAGACAACTTTTTCAGACATGCTCTCCAAAAGTAAAGGACTGAACCGCAAAGGCATTTGAATTTTCACACAGATTGGATTCATTCAACTGTAATGGAGAACTCGGACGTGGATAATACTGGAAGTTATGGCAAAAAAAGCAATGAATAACATGAAAGGATAAACAAGACAATATATGCAAGCAGCATCATGGAAGAGGAAAAGGCAGGATGTGAATTAGCCAAGGAGACCAAGAAGGAAGAGGGAAGCAGAGAAACTGCTACTGCACAAGAGAAGGCTACAGTGGTGGCAGAAGCTGTCAGTATTTGTGAGAAGATCCATACCAAACCAGCCCTTTCTCAAGATAATATTTCCTCTCAACCAAACCTCTCAAACAGTCCCTCATCTGCGGAAGAGTTTTCAAAGCCCGCACTCTCCTACATCGGCCTGATCGCCAAAGTCATCCTGTCCTCACCCTCCCAGAAACTCAACCTGGCATCCATCTACAGAGCTATGGAGGAGCGGTTTCCCTACCTGAGGAGCCGGGGTGAAGGTTGGAGGAACAGCGTCCGGCACAACCTGTCCGTGAATGAGTGTTTTGTGAAGGTGAGCCGCTGTGAGGACGGCAGGGGTCATTACTGGGGCATTCACCCGGCACACCTGAAAGACTTCCGGCAGGGGAACTTCAGGCAGTACAGGAAGGCCAGAGGGAGGAGGGAGAGGGAGCAGTATGGCAGCATGGAGGGCTGTCTGGCTGGGATAGGGACTAACTGCCTCCTGGGAAGCTTATGTGAGAAGAGAGCTGGGTCCTCGGGCTGGGTGGAACCACAATGCCCCCTACAGGAACCGAAGAGCTATCAGACCAGTTCTCTAGATTGGGCAGAAGCTCCTCATCAGCCTTGGAGTTTCAACATGGCCTTGGCAGAGTTCCCTAGCAGGATGAGACATTGCTATTTTCTGGATAGGCTGCCCAACACCCATGACAGGGCTATAGTGGGAAGATGGCACCACAGTCAGTCCCTGACCCCCAGACTGCATTGTTGGGATGTATATGACCCAACATCGAGAGTGTTGGCAGAGTCCCATGACAGCATGTTCATGACAACGCCGCTGCAACCGGTCTGTTTGCCCGGCTGCTGGTGTGCAGCTCCAGTCTTCAGAGAGCTGATTAAGCCTTTGCCCTACAAAGTCAACAACTTATATCACCACTGAACTCTTTTGAAACATTATGCGTCTGAACGTTGCTCTTTTCAGTGAATATTCCACTTACAAATTTCCATGATTTTTCTCATGATACATCAGAAGGGCAGGTAAATAATGATCCAGTAGGTGGCAGAAAGTTACCTTGGTAACAAGGTACAGTTTGGTACAGTTAAATCATTAATTGCTTTCAGGCCTGCCATGCCTTAAAACACTTTGTACAATAATAGGCAGATGGTTGAAAAAGTGTATTTGGCCTGTCTGCTTCACTGTTTCTTCTAAATGCATCTGAATGCCTGACAGTAATTGACAATTACATGTTGTATGTAGCTTCAGCTTCAGCATTTTATAGTCTGCACTACATTTGTTTGGTACATTCTAGCTATGCATTGTTATTTTGTAATTTTTAAACCATGAAAGTGACAACCATTGAAATTATGAGACAAATATGCAAAAGGATTAAAGGATATATTCAGGGTTTTTTTTGCCTTAACATTGTGACCTACTTACCTTCAGATGTGTGTCAGCACGTTCTCAGAACATTATAATTCCTGATAGGTGTGGTGACTGGCCTCTTTTCCTCCTCACCTTCCTTCATCATGTACTTGCACTCTGTATAACAGTTTTTGCAATAAACAGCTGCATAAAAGGAAAGCAGAAAGGAGTATAATATGGATTAATATTGTACATTAACAAAAAAGACAAGAAAAGAAATAATGAAAAGTAATGAAGCAATAGACAGCACATAACACGACACAAAATTGTGATGTGGATGTTTGCTGTAAATATCCCTTCATTTTTCAGCAAAGCTTCAGTATTTCTCAGAAGTCATTTCAGGTATGTCGAGGTGGTTGTGGTGAACTTCTACACTCTAGGTTACACTGCATTTAACAATAGCCCAAAATTAGCCCAAACTTTTATTTATTTTAATAGATGTACTGATATGCTGTTCAAATAAAAGTGCAGGCAATACTGTAAATAGCTCTTTGATAATACTTTGACAGTTGGCTAGCGGCAGAGATCTTTTTGTTGTTAGTGTTGAAGACTTGTGGATATTTAGATACTGTGCATCTAAATAAAGGAACACAGGACTATACTTGTCTTTTTTTCAAACGAAAGCAGCCTTTGTTTTAATCACAACAGAGTTTAAATCATGCCTGTTTTGAGCTTGAGAGGCATTTTATTATCTAAACCATCCTTTGGGTTTTGTGTTGTTTTGTCTATTCATATCCACTAAGAGAAGTCAAAAATGTACCAAAATGTACACTTAATACACAAAACAGGAACCAGCACACACAAAATCATACTGTGAATGATTTGTTAAGGTGATATTTTGTTTTGTTTGGTCATCATATTGCAATATGCATTAGATTCACATTTAGACATTTTTTGAATAGCAGTGCAGTGATATAATTATGTTTATAGTGGTTAATAACTAATGCATTATGGGTGACAAATGCAGTAATATTTCATCACTGCAAATGTGGAGACAAATACCAGGTGAGAACTGTTTCTTATTTTAAGGTTACAACATGAGTACAATATAATCTATATGTAATTTATTGTAAATTGATCATTTTGAGTGCAAAATACTGGCTGTTTTTCTGTTTCTCATACCTCTGTAATCAGCTGCTGCTCTCAGTGTGTAATTCACTGACTGACACTGTGACTCCTCCCCCTCAGGTAGATACACACAACTCTATCAGTCCTCTCCCATCCTCACTCTAAACTGCATGACTTGGAGACATCAACACTGCCTGGCTGCCCCGAGTAAATACACGGTTCATCTTTACGGTATGTAGGCTTCATTGTACTTTCCTGTGTAGAAAGACTGATTACATAGGTCGAAGAACTTTCTATTATGAGTGTGTCATCAGATTTCACTTGGGGGTTTTCTGGTAGATTTTTTGAAAAAGTTGAAACGCGTATATGTACACAATCTGAGAGGTCATCAGTTATATGTAATACTCCTTTTGGGTGTTCATAGAATACTTATATCTGTCATAGTTTCTACTTCATGCAATGCCGGGAAAAGTTCAGACGTGTTTATGAGGCAAATGCACTTATTTACAGACCAGAGCTGCCATGCATCTGCATGTCCACTAGAAGTTACTGATCATATTACTGATTATGCCTAATTGGATCGATTTAACTAACATGGTGGTGATGTCAAAGTTGAAAAAAATGCACGTTAGTTTAACATATCCAAAAACTACAGAAATTTGACAAAATTAGTAGCCTATGGTTTGGTTCTGACGTTTCGTAACATACAGCACAATTATTGTGCAGTTTATCATGCTAATGATCCAGACATTTTTGAGCACTATTTTCCATTTTATCTGTATATATTATGCTGAATATGCTTTATTTGGTATTCAAACGCACCATGCCCATGCAGTTTTCATCCACATGTACAAACTTCTTGCAGGGACATGATGAATTTACAAACCAGGCCCAGCTTTATCTACTCTGTAGTTCTATAAATTGCATCTACAGAATTTTTTAAGGTTTGACGTCTTTGGGAAAATGCATTCTTCTTTCAGTTGTGTGACAGCCACTTGAGAGAGAAATATAATTTTTTTTACTACTCTTTTTCACACTTTGTATGTCCCATGGGCCAGCACCTCACTGAGCACGTCCACTTTCTTTCTGTTTTATTAATTCTTGACATGTTAGTGTTTTCTTTTTGCTTTGTAATCAGCACTAATGCTGAGCCGACACTGCTCTCTGAGTCTCACGGCTCACTGACTGTTTTCCTGTAGGACTTGAGCTGGAATGCCTGAGTCTCCTCTCAGTCCCATAGCAGCCCGTCAAACCCCAGCCAGCAGCTTCCTCAGTCTCACAGATAACGGCCCCAGAGAGAGACTAGCTAATGGGGACTCCTGCAGCGGAGTGAGTGCCGAAAACTGGCAGAGTCTCCAGCATAAACAGGTATCATCATCCTCCTCCTCATCTCGTCCTCCCCCTCATCCTCCTCTTCTCCCTGCGTCTCTTCCCTCCTCTTCATAAGCGGGAAATAGAACAGCGTTAGGTAAACAGATGTCAGGAGAAATACTGCACGTCAACTCCATATTGGACGTCCTCTGACAGGACACCGAACCTGGAGCCTGCAGCTCTGTTGACAGTGGCAGGGATTTCATATGAGATCTGATCCGAGTTGGGAGTTGACGCGCAGAACTCTGTTTGTCCTTCATTATTAGTTTGCGAGTGAAAGCCAGGGAGGAATAATTGTCCACAGACCTAGGCCAAACAGATGCAAGTGAGAGGCAAATAAGCATGGCCCAACATAATTTTATGGTTGTCCGTTACGATTCCCTCCCTGGGAATCTTAATCTCAGGGATCAACGAAACAACTGAGATAATGGACACATGGTCAGCAGCCCTTCCTTCACACTGCTCGCTCATCTTGACAGTTTTTTTATTCTTGTTGGTTCTTTTTTATTCACTTTCAGAGCGTACATGTGGCCCTCAGCTTGTGAGCCTGCAGGATATTGTCAGAAATAAAGGAAAACATCATGTGTGAAGTGAATTTTTGAGCCTTTTCTGTGAATTTCTATTAACATCGTGATTATAAGTGTTATGTCAATGATACTACTGATGCACCTTTGCCTGGCTGCCAATGTGTGACTCCATTTACACCTAAACTCTTTTGAAACACTACGAATGAAGATGGTGGCAACTGTTTTTCTCTCATAACACAAGAGCCTGGCCTTCATCCCCACTGCATTTCTTTTCTAATGGTAGTTTTCAATCCACAAGCCACAAATGGTCACCCAGTGGATTGAAACGCATGATAATGAAGCCAGCTATATGTCAATGCCTTCTTTACAAACAGATGCAATAACAGATTCAGGATTTGGGTCTAAGACGCGCCAAATGCCTGAAAAAAAAACAATAGATATCGTTATAGAGCCTGCAACAAAAAGAAAATCCTTCATGTTGGCATTTCGGCTGTTTTTAACTTTTCATCTAAAAAGTTGAGTTCTGATTGATCATCGCAGTGGAAATTGTGGAAGTATAATCTCAAAGGACTGTGATGACGAAGACGACAAACTTGAGATCCCAGATGTGTTCTTCTTTCATTACATCCTGCAGGCAGCTAAGATATTACTCCAGCACAGACACAAGAGTATTCTGAAACCTACCAAGAACTAAATCAATTCACAGTCCCTGCTCATGCCTGTATATAGTGGTATACAGCAACTGAGATTTTATGGGGAAAACGAACATCATAGGGGTTTCTCAAAAAATTAGATATCCACCATTTGATAAAAAGTGGCATGATTGGTCACAACATTAACACAAATGAATAAAGAACATTTTAAAACAAACTGTAAATAGATTTTTACCCCAATAATCAATCTGCAACAGACATGTTATTTGCATAGTACTGTTTGTGGTGTGAGTTATTCACATTGTCACTGGCTTTTGTTATTCCCCAATGCAGTCTCAGACAAAATGGACTTGTTTGGAATAATTCGGTCATGGCAATTTCTACAGCCTCTATTGGTAGATGGAAAGAGACAACCATTCTGTTATTTGTCATTCAATCAGTAACAGTGCAGATCAGTTATTATTCTGTGAGTGTTTGCCTTTATTAATACCCATACACTTCTATTAGGAGTCACAACAAGCATGTAATTGTGTTGCTAATTAACTGGTCAACCTATCTCCCATCTCATTTAGGGTCAATGACACAATCTATCATGACGATGTTCACAAAAGGTTGACAGCACAGTGTTGTAATTGGATTGGAAGAATTCCCATTCGATGGCTATTACTGTTTAACACTTGACACTTGCCTTCTCTTGCACTCCTTCTTTCTCCCCCCTTTGCTTGGCTCTCACTTGCAGCAGGTCTTCCTGGCTATGATGGCTCCTCAGCAGATGCAGCAGCTTCTGTCCCCCAGCCAGCTGCAGGCTCTGATCCACCAGAAGCAACAAGCCCTTCTGCTCCAGCAGGTATCAATAGATTGTTGCGTTACAGCACACTGGACTGAACTTCTACACACTGCAGCTTTTGTTATGCAGACATGTCTTGGAGGCAGAGCTCAGTAGTTCACTTAAACACAGTGAAAGGGCCAAGTGCTGAAAGGACAAGCAAATAATATTATGAAACTTTGTCCTCTTGCTGCTAAATGGGGAAAAAAAAAAAAAGAAAGCTATCTAGGCCATGTCACAATTTTATCAAGGTTAGCTATAGCTAGGTGTCCTAGCTAGCTAACCCTTTTTACTAGCTAAACTTCATACTAGCCTAAAGCATCTTAAGATGGTTAGCTAAACTCTTAACTTAATAAGATAATTTTTGTAAATTAAACAAACAAATAAAAAGTCATCTGCAATTATATTTTCCATTTCTATTTTAACCAGATTTCCTTTGTTGCTATTCAGGTTCCACCATAGACTGTATATAAAGATGGACGACGTGTCTGCACTTCCTCCCGCTGTATAAAAGTGAAGCCAAAATATCGCGTTTATGAGCGCTGCCATCTTGCCCATTTGGAGCCAGAGTCTGCGCAGTAGACATCGGGGAATACGAAGGTCCCGCCCATATCTCCCGACTGAATCGCGAGCACACGCCTCCTGAAGTTTTGAGCTAGCTTAGCGGCTCCGTTCTTAACCGTCATTGCCGCTGGTTGTACTACGACTGAAGGCTTGTTGACAAGACA
>OMLF01037235.1:11818-23937 GCA_900302615.1 Holocentrus rufus | reverse complement strand
TTTTTTTCAGGGAACAAAATGCTTCAAGTGAATCAATGTGAGTCTGACTGAGACATTAGATTGTGATAAAATATATTTGATTCAATTTGCTTTTGCATTTTCACCAACTTGAGAAAACTTAAGCGCAGGGTTCCTACCTACTTTACATTTCAGACAATACAGGCAGATCTACAGGGATGAGCAAGCAGCAGAGCGCTCTCTCTTTTAACAGCTCATCTTTTATTGTGCCATTAAAAACACAGAATTCCAATCAATAAGACCCTCATTATAGTTAAATTTCAGATGAACCACAGCGGTGCCGGGCTGCCTTGTGTGCTGCTGTGAACAAATTGTTGACATGCCGGCAAAAACATATCTGCAATGGTGAAACTTGTGTTGTCTTTAACAAGCATTGATAACAGGGAGGATGTGGCCTAATGTGTGTATCTGCTAATGAGTGGCATCTTTACACACAAAAAATGCACGGAGAGCTCTGTGTATCGAGAGCAGTCGCAGAAGAAAAGGAAAATCTGATCACTCACCCATTCTGTCTTTCCACTGGTTTTAGACTGGGATGTTATTCATGACTTTAATGATGATGAAAAGAGATGGATTTTTCCTTTAACACCTGATAACCATGAGCCTCTTTCATGATAATACAGACAGCCTCTTCAGCATTAAAGAATCTATATAAAACATATTTAGTCATTTAAAAAAAAAAAAGACATACATTTGACATGCATGATGCATTTTTCTATCACTCTACTTGCATTTATTTGCATAATGAATGCTCACAAAAGCTTTGACAGGTTTGTTAGAGTGTTGTGGTGAAAATGACTATGTGTGTGTTTGTGTGTGTGTGTGCGTGTGTGTGCTTGCATACATATTCAGCTAACACATTTATGGGGTATGTGTCTCCATTGTGTTAGGTGACTAAAAGCAGAACAGCCTTTGACGGCCTTTGTCGTCCTCGCTCCCGTGGTCATTCTGTAAGGAGCGGCAGCTGGGATGGGGAGCGTTAGTAAGTGACTGAACGAAATACACACACACACACACACACACACACACACACAAACACACAGCATAGCTCACAGCCTGCTGAGCAGTGACTCAGGCCGACATGTTGGGTGGTGTAGCTGGACGGAGGAGGAGGAGGTTTTCTGACTTGTTGATCTGGACAGAAGCAGGAAGATGAAAGAGGTGAACGGATGAATGAGGTTAATAAGTGATCCTTGACAGTCATGTGTATCAGACACCAGGAGAAAACTTATCTGTGGATGGGACAGAGCGACCAGACTAAAGGCAAGTGCTGTAAACTTTGCATTAAATACAATGCCGGGTGTCCCAAACACACTTGGAAATGCCTTAATACAGAGAACAATTTTAACAAACTACTGTGTGCTGTGCAAAAGCAGTCTACCCCTTATGGGTATCACAGAATGACTTATGCAAGAAATACTTGGGAGCCTATTTTTCTACTCAAGATGTATGGGCTTTTGAAGGCTGATATTTACTGGTATGTTTGAATAGAAACTACTAATAGCTGATTTATTTATTTATTTATTTATTTTAAATCTAATATTCAATTAGCAGCTGAAAAAGTACTCAAATCTTTTATTAAAATTAACAGTACCATAATGGAAAAATACTCCAAAAGTAAATCACTGCATTAAAACAATTATTCAAGTAAAATTATTGTGGTATTACCAGGAAAATATGCTCAAATGTCTTTAGTAAAAGTTCTTCCCTGCTACATTAATCTGTATTTTAATGTAGGACTGTATACTGTTGGCTAGTTTACACTCTAACAATGCAAATGTATACAGTCTCACAAATTGGAAATACTCAAGTACCAGCACCTCAAAACTGTTCTTAAGGACAGTACTGGGTATATGTACTTTACAGCTTTCCACCTCTGTATTGAATATGTTTAAATTTGACAATTTTCATATCCAAAAGTCACAAGGTTTCAGTGTTGCTCTTTTCAAGGTGGAAAAGCCACCAAAACAGCATTTAAACCCTCATGGTTCAAATGCATGATCTGATGAAATTCTTTTAAGGGTTAGCAGCCCTTCAAGGCAGTGTGACCCACCACACCTTCAACAATGTTGGTAGGGTAATTTACAAAGAATAGTGTTTAACGATCAGAGGAAAAACTACAAGCAAAGAAAATGAAAATTCACTGCAGACGACAGGCCGACATCAGACAATAAAAAGTTTTATTGTTTTATTGATCTAACCTTATGGGGTGCTGCAGATGCCAACAGTCCTTCTTTGTGCCTGCTAGAATGACCTTGTTATCAGTGCTTATTATTTGATAATCTGTTCCCTGATTGGCACTGTGTCTCCTTGTGTATCAGCATTTATTTTACATGTGTCTATGGCATGCTGCTTTTACATAAATATGACCTTTTTTTTTTGGTGTATTTAAAGGCAGCACATCTTTAAATTCAGCAGAGGAAATCTTCTCAACACATGGACCGTGTTACCAGAGGACAAACCCTCCCCGCTGACCTCATTATCTGTAAGTAGAAGCCTTGACTGACCTGTACAGCCAAGTATTTGATAAATTCAGTGAACAGCATTAAACGTGTGACTTGGGGTTGGACTGAAGAGCAAATCGCTTTTATTGAAGTGGGGCAGAGTCAACGAAGACGGGTCGTAAGCTGAAGCAGAGCCGTCACTGATGAAAGACATTCCAAGCAGACCGAGTCATGGCATTTCATGAGCTCATCAAACAGGTTCATCAACAATTCCACAAAATGATTTTTCCCGTGATATTGTCTCACTGTAAATACATGCAATCATCCAAAATTACCTTGAAATCTAAGATTTCCCATATATACTAGGATTTTGTAATTGTGCAGAGTACATTGGTCTTCTGAGGCAAACATGTTGTGTCATAGAGGGCCAAGAGAAAGTTGAAGTGAAAACTTACAACAGATGCTTTCTATCACCTGGTGCAGGTGATCTTTGGCTGGAAGGAAAACCTGCAGACTCTCTGCCTTCTGCGGCACCTGCTTTCCCGTCCTTACCAGACAGTGATCACATAACAGAGAATTTCTGTTTCTCTGTTTTGCTCAGCCCAGCCTCGGCCTGCCGCGGCTCCACCTGTAGAGGCCTCAGAGGCCGCTGCAGGGTTCACGAAGCCCCCGGGTGACGTCCAGAAGCCCTGCCCGCGATGTGGCTGCGCCCCGTCATCACCTGGGGTCCCAAAACACAAACTCGCCCCTCCGTTCCCCCCGGCCCTGGTCGGGCTGCAGGGCTCCAGCCTGTCGCTGCAGAGCGACAGCAGCAGCGGCAAAAGGACGAAGAGCAGGGACAGTCTGGCCAGCTCACGCCAACCTGCTGCTGCACCAGAGGGTAGGCACACTGTCAATGAAGTATACAGTACATATGTGCAGATGAGAAAGTTACACATCGATTTATGTATGTGTGCACACTTAAAAAGTATGTGTACATTCAAATCAATTCTGACATTACTGTCAAAGACTGAAAGGCTATCAATCCATCTCTCTATCTCTCCATCTGACTGTCTGTCTATCTGACTATGCATGGAGCTCTAAAAACTTTCTGAAGACTATCAAACTGCTTTCTTCCAGCACTATCAAAGCCTGCGGTGGGCCACTTCTTGTTTATCATTGTGTTCATGCTATTATCTCCATAAGTTATGCATTAAATCAGTACAGTAGCAACACATAATGCTCTTTTTTCGTCTACAAACAGGCATTAGCATAAGTTATGTGTGGGGGGAGTGCAATTCGGGCGGCTAAGCAGGAAAACGCTGAACCCCACTCCCCAGGGAATTCTGCCATCTTCTTTTCATTTACTTTCTTGAGTAAACAGGATAAAACACCTTGATTTGCATGAGCTCACCCACTATCTGGTCTTTGTAAGGATGAAAACAGTAGCTGAGTAATAATACAGTGGTTAGGACCTTAAGAGATTCGCCATAACGCATGAATGGGGTTAATGTATGCAATTTCATGTGCACCTAATTTGGATAGGAGAGCAATTATCTGGTGACAGCTCCTTCCTAGTTGTTGTTCATCACTGGCGGCCTCCGTGGCCTCCTTTCCATTCTCCCCGAGGACTGAACTAGACTCTGTGATTAAGTAATCACAATCACACTTGATCACTGTAGTGGCGTACTGTAGTTTCTCTTTTAAGTTCTAGATGGCACAACAAATAAACATGCATGAGATTAATTCAGGGCTAATAGACTTGTTAATCCCCTTTTCTCCTGGTGTACGGCAGTTTGCTTGGAATATGAATCCTGAGATGCTTCATGTGCTGCTAAATCTCTTTCCCTCTCTTTCTTGACACCCACAGACTCCTGTCTCCGCCTGGCGCTGGCGTGCCTGTCGTGCCAGTGCTCGCTGCTGTTCCTGGGCCTGCTGGAGGCGTGCTCCTCCTGCCTCCACGCCCTCTGCTCCTCCTGCTGCCGCGGCTGTGCCCGCTGCTGTTCAGCCGTCCAGGAGACGCCCGTGGAGGAGCTCAACTGCCACGCCCACTGCCACTCCGTCCTGTTCGAGTCCTGCTGCGAGCACACCGAGTGTCTCGAGTTTTGCCTGGAGTGCTGCAACATCTGCCATCACAGCTGACAGGCAGCTCGTCCACCAGAGCCCAGTTATGAAGCCAGCTAAGGACTCATTTTCAGGACATTGGCTTTTTGAAAAGGGACAGGTATGTGGTGAAGGCGGGGTTCAAATTATTTTGTTAAAAAAATAAATAAAAATTATTGTAACCAAAAGACATTCATTGTAAGTAAAAAAAAAATGGACAAAACCAAAAAAGTGTTTGAGAGCAAAACAAACTATCCCAAACATGTAAAGCATAAATTTAAGAAAAACACTGAAAAAGTGAAGAGAAAAAAAAAATCTTGAAAATATATTTATACATATATTTTATATTGCAAATATATTCTTTTTGGATTTTCAAAATGCCAAACACTTTATTTGAGACTTTTTTCACTTATTTTTGTTTTCCAAAGATTATCTTTTGCTTTCGATAACGACAACAGTATTTATTAGTCAGTAGTGTAACACTGCTCATTGCTGTTACATTAGTCATTACTGTGACATGCATTCACAATATCATTCGCCTTCGTGGGAGAACAAGCATGGTGTCAAAATACATAAATATGGGTATCAATATTTATATCAGCAATAATTTGTTATTAACATTTCAAAAATTGACTTCTTTATTAAACAAGACCAGGAAAATCTCAAAAATATCTATCAATAAATATTAAAATGTCTCCCTGGTACATCAGTGATTCAGTGATCATCCCAGATGAAACACTTTTGGCACAATATGGTTCTCTACCCGCATCAACTCATGTGAATCCATTCATGAGATGGGAGAGAGGGGATTTGACTTTTGTGCCACAAACACATTTTAAATTCCTTATGTGCCAGATAAAGCACTTACATGAAAGGATGCTCAGCTCACTGTACCAACGCTGACAAGAGAGAGGAATGAATGCAATATTTATCCCCTGTGTGATTTTTTGGGGAATAGATTCAAAAGCATCAAGGACCTCTTGTAATATTAAAGGAAGTTTTTCAAGGTCATTTGTTCTGTCTCTCAAATCTCTTTGGATAGACGGGGTAAATAAGTAGGATTCATTAATGCTTCAGTTCCACATTCAGCCTCCAGCTCAAGTCCTGATGTCAATTAGCAAGAGAATAACACATCATGCCACGCTCGGGGATGTGAGCTGTCCCTTTTGTCGGGGAGTTTTGGACAGACAATTCCTTCTTTTCCGCTGTTTGCACTGCAGCCTGTGAACATGAACTTCCACTTTGACCCGCTGATCCCCTGAACGAGAAGGGTCTTCCTGGTTGCTCTCAGTTCAGTTTGGCTTTTCGTGATTTAAGATTCCAGGTCTGACTTCTCCCCGCACCGCTCTTTGCAGCTGAGGAACGGGGCAACACAAAACTTGTCAGCTCTTTCTTGCATCCCTTTTCATATTTGTCATATGAAGCACTTAGAACATGAAAGGACGCTCGGCTTATTCTCACAAGATCTTGGATATCGAAGCCAGCTCCTTTAAGCCCTTTGTGAGAGATGACAGCGGAGAGGCAGAGTAAACAGCCAAAAATATAACAAAGCGCCAATAAAGACAACACTGTCAATCTGTCCAGGCGAGCCAAGAGGCTCATTTAAATCGCGTTAGAGCGAGAAAATCGAATCAAAGTGTCTCTTTTGCGCGCAACACATTTGGATTCTATCAGTGACAAGTAACGGTGGTGACATGTAATTTAGAGCACGGTGACCATACAGCAGCAAATAAACACTCATGTTTGTTCCACTTGTCCCCATCAATTTGTTATTCTCTTTAACCACAGCTGATGGCGACATCCAAAAATCACCCAGCACACATTTCACACACCTCTTAGCACAGGTTGGAAGAGGAAATTCAAATACCGAAATATTTTCCAGACAGTTATAAATTATTTTTATGCTGGATGCATTCAAAGGTAATTTGCATTGGTGTTTTGACTGTACAGAAATTGGCTGAGAAAGAATCAGGCATTTTAATAAAACTATGTAATAAAACAAGAAAATTAAAACATCTAATAGAGCTAACAAGTTTGAGGACATGCAAGAAATGTAGAAAAAAAAACACTCAACATGTCACTATACTCAACTGATTGAGAAAGGATAATTATCACCACTAACTTTCACAACCATTAATCTGCTGCTAATATCAAATACCTCATTAATTCTACATTTGGGATAAATCACATAGGCTTTTTATAGCTGAATTATCACTTTGTGCAAGTGTACTTATTTGAAAACACTGATGTAATATGGCTTGTGAAATGTTTCATATTTCTTATTTCTTGGATATCATTTAGTCTTTTTTCTTTTTTATGGGAGAGAAGATCAAAATCTGGGATATTTCCAGATCGTGAGATATGCATTTGAATGTTATCTTTATGGTTAGGTTTCTAAATAAAATTGTTTCTATTGGCAACCTCATAATACATCAGAGCCTTGAGATTGAAAACCAATACCTTGTTTTTCTTAACAACTGCCATGATTTGTTGGACTGGCAGTCTTGAGATAACAAGACTGGGCATCACACATACAGGATGACCCACTGAGGAGTGGTTTGTTTCAAACCTGCGTTGCTTTTCAAAAACAACCCTTTCAACACATCTTATTCAGAATCTGTCTATTTGTATTCTCCCCCTGCTCTAAAGCTCCATGACAATGTTTGTAACCTCCTCAATCAAAACAAGGTTTATGTGTGGTGTATGAAGTGGTGTCTATTGAAAAAAAAGGGGAAATAATAAAAATCTAATAGTCAGTCTGTCAGATGTGCCCATCTGCTGTAAAGGAAACAAAAATAAATGTAACCAGATTTGAATATCTAACATTTGAGGCTGACGGAGAGAGGAGAGATCAAAGGGAAGAGAGACACGCTGGAGGGGGGCAATCATAAACACATTGTCTCATTTTAATAAGTGAGGGGAACGGTTTCTAAACCAGCGCATACCATCAAGTTTTATGTGTTTTGGTGTGCAAGGGGAAGGGGAGGGGGTAAAGTGAAATGCATCAAAACTTAGCTAATGAGGGTTGGGTTACAAATGGGTGTGCATGAAATATTGATGGCAAGCTTCATTTTTATCTTGGAATGAGATACCTGGAATCCAGAGCAAGTTATGCACAAAATAACTGCAGGGGGGCATTTCTGAGGAGTGATGCTGGCATAGCAGAGGTCAATATCAAATAATGCACAGCTTCCATATCCTCATCCTCACTAAGCAATGAGTCTTTAGGTCATTTAACTACATTAAGGAAATTAATAACTATTATTCTGCACCCTAAATGTAAAGCAGTTCATCAACGGTTTATAACAATTCAGATACTCACTGACCAGTCTACATCACTTGTTTTAACTATGATGCCTAAAGACTTCATGACTGTATAAACCCATTTATGGCAACATTTCACATTTCATCTTAACATGTTGAGTTGGCATGCTTCAGTGTCAAGACATTGAATAGTGGACAGGTTTTGGGTTTTCTGAGGTTTTATTTAATTCAACCTTAGTCTTCTGTAACATACAGGTGTTGGAAATATTCCATTAGGTTCTCCACTATATTATTTTTTAGGACTTTAATGATAAAAGAAAAACAAAAATACTGAAATGCTCCACTTCTGGTAACATCAAAAAGCAAACCAACCAAAACTGAAGTGGATATTTTAACTTATCAAAGAATGTACCCTGTCTGAATAACCAGAGAGTATTCTAGTTCGTCTTATTCAAGTATATCATGTTTGTAAAAATATAAACGAAGAACAAACACAAAACTGCAATGAGTCTAACAAAATAAGACCAAGACAGATATTGCACCATTAGATGGCACGTACCATATGTTACATCTTGGCAGTATTATTCACGATGTATACATCCAATACTTATAAATTCATATTTTCTGCAATACCGATATTCACAAATAAAACTCCAAGCCACAATTCTATATATTTGTATATACATACTGTGCTAAAAGATACATAAAGATTACAGATTAAACAGATCATTTAGGCAGAACAAATACATATGAGCTGCTCTCCTATTGTACCAATCAATAATGCCGTTGTTAAAAATATGGCTTAACACACACTTTCAAGACAAAAAAATATGCCATTTAATCCTGAGTGGATAAGTGCAATGTGCATCATGTTTACTTCCTTTCTTTAAAGGTGGAGAGTGGGTAAATAAGAATCTAGTTGTGGTAGATCACTGGGAGTGGCTTTGGCCTTAGTGTTGTTGGTCAGTAAACATACGGCATGAAATACAGTTGGACTCGGTGGCGACTTGTGCGAGCAGCCTGGACGTGCGGTCAGATCTTGTAGTTCTTCTTCAGGACCTCCAGATACTGCTGCGTGGCCCTGCTGACCGGGTCCAGCTCCACTCCCGAAGCCGAGCCCACCGGGGACAGACGAGCCGAACCGCCGTCCAGCTCTGCTGTGGCTGAGGACCAGAGAGAGCAAAGGTTATAATTCACATGGAATTACCGTCTATTTCTAATCCGAATTTATCAGAAAGTCAGCTAAGATTGTGACGTGTTTCCTCTTTGGCCTCTGAACTGAAGATCACTCACCGTGGTCCAGTTCCTTTGATATGTTCCTATCCAATTCACTTTGCATCTGGAGGAAAAATGGAAAGAGAAAAGACGCAGTTAGATTTGAATTCCAGTGCTGTGGTGGCCCACACTTGTAATCATGAGTTAAAACAAGACGGCTCTAACAATGTGTGCACACATTGTAACAAACATGGAGACATTATAGAGCAGGGAACGTGCCACCAAACACGACACCAGTGTTGAGGGTAACACATTACTGTTTGCTGTGAGGAGGAAAATAAGGAACTTGGTACTTGAGTTATATATTTTAGTATTTTTAAGCTCTTTATTGGAATAAGAATAAGAATTTCCCTTGTCATATCCTACCTAAGTATTGGAATTAGGAGTAAAAGTGCACATGAATGAACCAACTAAGCTGCAAATATGACTGCTATACGTTTATTTAAAAGCTTCAAAGAAAGACTATGTCACTGTTTAAATCATTCTGCTGGTAATGTGGGCTTAGGTCTACAATATTTATTGGCCCAATAAATGCAAGCAAGCATATCACAATTGTTTTAAATCGAGGCAAAACAGTTTAAATAATTCCTTTCTTAAGGAGGAATGCATAATTTAGTACTTCTAAGAAAAGTAATAAGTCCTGTATAATTTATTACATTTTTCAGTAATGACCCCAACACTGTACGGCACAATGGTAAATGGCAGGATATTTTATGAAAAGCATTCAAATGAATAGTGCAAGACATTAGGACTGTTCTGCAAAACACAGCAGGACATGCAGGACATGCAAGCTCTGCTTTAGTGTAGAGATCTACAGGCTGTTTTCTATCATCAGTTAAATTTATTAATGTAAAACTGAGCGCATCACTTCCCCCCCAACTAAACAAAAATTCCCTTCTAAAATTTGAGTTCAGTCTACAACAAAAGTTTTTGGTAAATATCTACAAAAATCATATACTGTATGCAGAAAACAAACTCTTGCTGAGTAAAGTAAAAATCTGTAACATGATCAAGGCCAGAAACTGACCAAATGAAAAATGTATTTCTATAAAAGCTGTAATTCTAATATTTTAGGTATTCTATATAAATACTCCCTCTCTAGACTTTCTCTAACCTAGACCAGTCAGTAACTTTCACATCTCACCACTAATAATGGGTCACTTTACACTGGTCTCAAGGATAGGTCTTCCCAAAAATGAAATCCTGTCATTATGCTCAGAGGGTGAGTAAATAGTGTAAGGTGTCAATTTTCAGCCTTTGTCCGGTAAATCAATTTCAAAGAAAATACATTAACAACTTTGTACAACTGGCGAGGCTACACTCCAGTTCCTGATAGGGATTTAAAATACTTGAATGAGAATGACTTCTCTGTAAATTTAACTGAAGAGTCAAACTCAGTCTTGGAAAAAAGAGACCTTGTTCCTACTCTACCAGACGGTCTTGGAGCATGGAGAACACCAACTCAAAGCAGAGAAACCGAGGAAGGGTTTGGAGTTAACATGGATTACAGCCAAAGGGACGACAGTCAGTCTGATGTGTTACAGCTGACCTCCACACTGAACTAGCCACACAATGCAAAATCCAGGGTTCCTGCATAGTACTTACAGTTTTCTTCACTATTCATGAAATATGATACAATCTTCAGTTTCTTGAGGTGATTATTGGAGAAAAAAGAACTACTTATATCTCCAAGCACCCAGACAGGATTAAAGGTGAAATCTGGGATTTACCCAATTTTCACCTTTGTCTACCCTTCTGGCAGCGAAAAGTGTTTGAAATGATGTTCAGGCTAGATGGACCACTGGTGTACTGGCCAGTGTCACTCATGTGGAATCAGCTCACCAGTAAACCATCCACCATAATAAAAATGGCATCCTCCAATCAAGTAATTTGACTTTTTTCTGTCTGTGTAAATATTGACAGTAACAGCAGCTAATAGTCTGTCAGCTAAGATATCAGTTAGGTGGGTCAGAATGTGTTTCAATGTAAACTCTTTGGGTTTTGTTGTTAGGGTAGTATGTTCACTTTAGTGGCGTACTGGCATATTTATTAACACTTTTAACACTTTTAAAATCTAAATATACTTTACTTTTTTTAGGTGAAGCCTTTTAACATCCTGGTCAGGGACTGCAGATGAAAATTAGTCAACCTCAGCAAACTCTGGCACATTTACATTTCAAGTTATTATTAATGTGCATTGTCCCTGACAATTAAAGAAATAAATATAATTAATTAATTGATAACTGGGAAGAATTCCCAGCTCTAATATTTCACAGGCTATAACTTTAAATAAACATATTTTAAAAATCCAAATGAATTTTCCTGGGATTTGGGGAACTTTGGTGGATGTGGATCATTTTCCATAACTTTACGAGATCCACCAGACAAATTTTAAATTCTGACCATTTGACTGCAGGAACCCTGTGGACAGAGTTGTACATGTGGCAGGGTGAAGGGAGCCGATCAGACACTGAGCTAAACACAACTACACACCTGATCATGAGTGTGGCTGAAGAGAGGACAGATGAGAGTAAGACTTTTGAGCTAGAAGCTGAAGGAGTGAGAAATAAAAGAGAGGTTAAGTGTAAAGTCCTGCTACCAGAAAGACTAGAGACAGACTAAAGAAGAAACAAAGTGCGGGACAATAAAAGATTTTTTTTTTTTTAGCTTCTACGGTGTAGTTGGAGAAGACAGCCATTCAGACAATTTGTCAGTATGTCTTGAGGAGTGTTTTCATCACTCAGCTTTGAAAAAAGGCTGTTTTCACAATCAAATGGATGGATGGACAGACAGATGGATAAAGTCTCAAAATCCCCAGATTATAATAATATTTCTCCAGGTACTGTCCTGCCAGTCTCTGCTGTCATGACAAGGTGATGACACACTAGCAAGTAAAGAAAAAACTCTACCTTTAATTAAAGACTCACGTAAAGAACACAGTAAAAGAGCTGACAACAACGACACTATGGAAATGAAAATGGCCCAAAGTAAATGAGCTCATCAACATAAACAGAAGTATTCATCTGTAACATCCGT
>OMLF01037235.1:0-11798 GCA_900302615.1 Holocentrus rufus | reverse complement strand
GTGTGTGTGTGTGTGTGTGTGTGTGTGTGTGTGTGTATAGAGTAGCTGATTGCTGACCCTGGCCAGGTAGTCCTCCACCCTGCTGCTCTGTCCTTCAGTCATGGGGCTGAGGAGGGGGAGTCCCAGGCTTCCAACACTCCTGCTGAGAGGCCCAAGGGTGGCCCCATAGCTCGCCACCGGGGAGCCCAGGTCCAGCGAGGGCCCTCCGAGGCTACCGTTCACAATGCTGCTGGTGAGGAGAGACTTGCTGCGATGGCGCTCGTTGAGCAGTTTGGCATTGGCTTCTGACAGCCGGTTGTTTGCCCTGTGGACAGAAAAAAACATGGCAGACGTCAGTTTATATGATACAGATTTCTCAGGACTGACACTGCCCATGTCCAATTACACCACGCCACCATACCTGCTGATGAGGACTTATTCAGTACAGTGAAACTGAAAATGGTTTAATTGGAAAGATTTCTCTGACATCGGTATACCAGTATACTGCATGTGCAAGGATGTCAAACTGGTTTAAGGGTTTGGAGTGTATTACATAGCGTGGTAAATTTAGATTGCACTTATTGTTGTAATTGTTTATATGTTTTCGGACATCATTAGTGTATGTCAAAATATAATGTACTAGACAAGAATACGTTATCTCTAAGCCTAATTCCAACAGCAACATTGTATACTATTCTACACTAAGCAATTATTTCCTTACCTGACACGCAGTCTATGGGCCAGAAGAGAAGGAAGAATTTAGTGCCGTACAATATCTCTCACAAAAGGCGTATCGACAGTGCCCTAATCAAAACTTAACACTGAGCTCTGAAAGACATGCTAGTCTCACCTCTCTAGTTTGGACGCCAGCGACTTGCGGAGGCGCAGCTCCTCCGTGTAAAGCTCGCGGTATCGGTCCAGCTCTGTGCGTGTGGAGTCTCTCTGGCTGACGCTGTCCTGCTGGGCGGTACGAGCTCGGCCCAGTTCTCCCTCCAGCTCCCGAATCCTCTGCTCCAGCTGGGAGCGCAAGTTTACCTCGTTGGCTGATTTGATCTGATCCAAGGCATCTTGTGCTGCTGCCTGGGACTGGGAGACAAAAACAGTCACTTTAGCTGGTCTCACTGTGTGTATTTCATATCATCCCATAATTACTTGAGTGTTTGAAAGCATCTTTCCTGTTTCCCAGGCAGCAATCCACTGCCATTCATTTTTTGTGGTACAAAAATCATCAAATTTGAAATTTTCTTGAGATATAACCCCAGTGAACATCCTACCCTTATTAATTTTTGTCCAAGTTACTTTATTGCTGTGCACACTGATTTGGAAAGTCGGGTCCTCTGGTGCATTCATGCATATTTAGACTTTTAAGTCAGTTATAAAACAGAACTACATTTGCATGCTTTATTGTTGAAAAATCAAACCCAATCAACATACATGCCCTTTCTTCCTTCAAAGAATAACTAAAATACAACCTACTGCAGTATGCCTGGGTAGACTACTAATATATACAACATATATATGGTAAACTGGGAGGCAAACTGACTTCAGCTGAACAAGTGAATTCAAAACTCCCATTCCAATTTATTCAGACAAAATTAACACAATGCACTGAACACTTTGCACTAAACTGTGGCTGTCATAACATCATAAGAAAATGAAGTGCATTAACAGTATGTGTTGATAAAAGGAGTTAAAGAATCAATACAGTATTGAGAAAAATAATATTGTGATACTTAGCTGTATCAATTTTTATGCACTGCTCTAATGGAAAGGCAGTTTTAATACTACTACCACTACTACTAATAATAACAACAATACAGAACAAAATAAGTGGCTGGCTCTGAACTATAGGACTATTTATTTATTATTATTTATTATTTATTTTAATGGGTGTATTGGGCCACTTGTGATCATGTAATCAATAATATCCAAACAGAATCTCACCTGCAGGAACAGGTTGACCTCCTCCAGCTTCTGCCGTACTTCCTGGCGGGCCCTCTCCTCAGCATCGCGCCGGTACTGTTCGGCCTGGCTCTGGTCCATCAGGCTGGAGTCCATCTGGCGCCTCAGGCCTGATAAATCCTCCTCCAACTGTCTCTTACTTCTCTCTAGTCGCTCATTCGTGTGACTGAGGCTCTTCAGGGAGGTCAGCTGCTCTTTCAGCTCCACATTCACCTTCTCTAGTTGGCTGCAGCGAGACGCCTCCTTCTCCAGTTGCACCTGCAGATGATCCACCTGGGCACACAAGGAAGAGAGGAGGGGTGTCAAAGGGTGGAGCACTTCCTTTATCGGTGAATAAGAGGAATTTTAATTGGGGTTATATACTGGGATCTTTGTAGCATGTGGAGCAGGGGCAGAAGAGATGCACTGATTTATGAGGGTTTGGTTGAAAAACTAAAAATGAACAAGCAAAGTAAAAAATATTGAATGAACTGCCAATAAGAATGCGTGTCTAGTGAACTTGTACCTTTTCTTTCATCCGTCCAAAAGAGCCATCGGTCTCCATCCTTAAACTGCCCATAGGGGAGCCAAACTCGACTGCACCACTGTCCTGCTCCCGGAGCTTCTTCTTTGCAGTCTTCAATAGAGTCCGCAGCCTTAACCACATGAAACGAATTAAATAACACAATCCACACAGAGAACCACATAATGTAAGTATTAGAAAAACACAATCTCTATAAAACTGTAAGAGAATATGAAAAATATAAAGAAGTCAAACAAAACTAGGTACAGCTATTTTGAAAACACGAACAAACAAAACTACTACACCACCACAAGAAGCCAAAACACACAAACAAGTTAAGCTTAAGCTAACATCAGCAGGGATGTGATCCTTGCACCACACATACAGAGAGGTAGAGTCAGGAATGATTGCACTCTACTGGGTCCTGTGCGTGTCTACACAATGGGATGAGGTTTCTGCCGTTGGCAAGGAGGGTGTGACGAGGAGGAGGAGGAGTTAAGGTGTCACCTGTACATTTCTTTTTGAAGCTCAGTGTTTCTCTTCATCTCCTGGTCCAACCGGGTGTCCACAGACTTCCTCTGCTCTGCTATCTTCTTGGCCTTCTTCCTTTCTATTTCCATCTAGAACAAAGACCACAGACTGATGACATCAATCCCAAACTACAGGGTGCTACAGTACAAACTACAGTATGCTTTATATATTGCCACTTTTTCTGTCCAACTTCACCTGGACTTCTTGATAAGATGGACAGCTAGTTACACACATATCCAAACCTGTATATTTTGTAAATCTTCTCTACATCTGATGGTTTGCTTATCAAAACGTTTTATCTCACTTGTTTTTTCTTATGCACCTTGGACTCGGGAAATACTGTAATAACGCAGACATTTTCATTTACTCATACTTTTCATTTATACCGAGAAACTTTGTGCAGTTTGTTTCTTCGTTTTTTCCTGTTGCATCTCGGTTGTTCTATGTTTTTTAATAAGAAAGACAGAAAGAAAAAAGAAAGAAAGAAGGCCACAAAAAGTCTTACGTGGGTGTACTGTGAACTGTAGCAATAAAAATGTTATTCAGGTCATACAGGCCTGTGACAAAAAAACTTTTTGATGACATTATACAGAAGATTGCAAGACAATCTGCTCACACATTTACATATATCTTCTGTATAATGTCATCAAAAAGTTTTTTTTTACTTTGACAAAATTAGTTCAATGTAGTTCAATTTCCTTTTTCAGGCAGGTTCCACAGTAACAGTGGCAAAAGATTTTCTTGTTATTAACACCGCCAGGGACCCTCAAAATGTCCCAGCTTTTTAAACAGTCATACTATGAAAAATACATCACCGCTAGCTGCTTGAATTTATTTCATTTTTCATGTGATCTGCCTGTGTCTCCAGTGTTTTAGAGGGCATCATCGTGGTCACCTGGGTACTGAGCTCTCCTTTCTCCTTTTCCAGCTCTGCCAGGCGCAGGCCGAGCTTGGAGCGACTCTTCAGCTCCTCCTCCCACAAGGCCTGGGAGTCCTGTGCAGTGTGGGAGAGCATGCTCTGCTTCTGTACCTGAGGAGAGAAGAGGAAGACAGAGGCTGGAAATAGGACTATAATGCATGAAGAACTTGAAGCTCATCTCTACTTGCATCTACATCATATTACTACTGCGCTACTGTGTAACTTTCGGTCACTTCGATTTGACTCATTATTTCACGAGTCTATCATGTCTACTGATAGATTTGTGAGAAATAGATTTCCATTAGGGTCTATTCAAACAGGTCTAAGCCATTCCCTTTTGGGAAAAAAATTAATTCTTGAAGCACAATGATTTTTATTCAGTCTGGTGACCTCCCTAAGTAAATTGCTCAGTATAGTCAGTTTGAATGGCCCCCTCCCCTGTTTTTGCACATTTTCAGCAACACTCCTTTAAATACATATTAATGAAGCCAGGGACACTAAAATCTGCAGCTTCGTCTGCGCACACAAGGCTTCTGCACCCAGTTTATCAGCTGTGGCTGTACTGCGTGGAGATGCATTACTGCCACCACAAATGTTGAGTAGATACGGACAGTTATCCCAAGACCCCTTTTTGCTTCTGGTGAGTCACTGCTTAGTCAGACACAGTTTAAGGATTTTGGCAGAGTGACACCAAAGCGTTTTATTGCTCATGCACTCAGCTTTTATTGATAGGTGAGATTTTTTATCATAAAAAATGGTAGTTTGTTTTAAAGTTTAGTGTTTAATCAAAGAAACAAAATATGTCACCAACCTCTCGATTCAGTTGGTCTTCTAAAGTCATCTTACTGCTTTGCAAGTTTGTAACCAAGTCCTCCAAACGACCTCGGACCTGAGGAAATTGCAAAATGTGCGCAGTGTGTGAGAAACTTTCTGTTTTGTTTGGTTTCAAAAGCTTTGCCATTTCGGAGTGTCATGGAAAGAGCTTCAACCGAATGGCCAATTTATACTTCTGCGTCAAAATGCCGCTACGCTGTCAGTGTCTGTGGCTCCAACTGTAGTTTATGTGCATGTCTCCAAAAGTCTGCACACAGGGCAATGCAAGGCCAAAAGAACTGTGATTGGTCCACTGGAGCGCTTTGAATTTCCTCAATGTTTTGCAGTTGATTTCCACTGAGAGAGAAGTGAGAGACGGTCGTCTCTCCTAAACCGGCTTGAACTGCGGAGTTTTGCAAACATGTTCTGATGATGCCAGCTCCTTCCCAAATTATACAGACATCAAGATGTCACTAAATTCATGGTGAGAAATATCCCAAAACTCTCTGTTTCAGAGAATGTAAACAAAACTGTTTGTTTTTTCATCTGTGCTTCATTAGTGTGGAATTAAAAAAAATCTTGACACTACTGTGAACAACTGACTCAGTGTGCAGCATAACTATAAATGCTCACACCAGCAGAAAGCGACTACAGCGTAGCTACAGCTTCAAAGCAGAAGTATCATTTGACCTTAAGGTTGTGGCCACAATGATCTCTCACTGTATGGATGGAGTCTGTCCATCCAGCTGTTTGTTTTGGAATTCCTATAAGTGTCAGAATCACAGGGAAAAACAAAAAGTTCATCCTCTCCATATTTTTCTGTTAATCAAAGTTGATACAAATGCAGTGGAGATGGACATCACCAAATGGACACTCCAAATTAAAAAAACAAATAAAAACAGACATTGACGGACAGACACAGTGGATCGGTGTAGCCACAGCCTTAACTGTTACAATGTTTTTAAATTTTCACCATTTTGGGAAGTCAAAGAAGGCAGTTCAATCTAGACTAGATGAAGTAACAGGCATCATGCAGCTCTAGATACAAAGATAGATACAAAGGAGGAAAGACCCCACATACCAAGACCACACTTCAGGGAGAAAACATGGTGCCTCCACCAGAAAAAAAGAAACCCCAATCCAACCAAGATTTTTCTTGAGATGTCTCTGAATTGCTAGTGTAGCAGCTTATACTGGGGGCCAAATTCAACTAAGTCCATGTCTTAATAGTAATGATTCCATCGATTGACAGTGATTTAGGGGAAAAAGAGGTCAGTCCACACAGAGACTAATCCTATATCAAAATACCAACCCCTCCTCCAGGTGAAGAGTCAGACGGCTGGAAAAAGATTGAATATCTTATAACATATCAACCATGATCAACCATGATTTCATGATGAAAAGTCACTTATTTGGTACAATGACAAACACATTGTTGAGTATCACCATACTGACATATTTTGCTTCTTCAGCTGTTCATAAAAAGTAGATATTATGCCACTGATATCCTGTGTAAAATAACTGATGACTGGGAACAGATGCCAAGGTTAGGATTGCTCTTGGTTAGCATCACTCACCATAACAGCCTCCTGAGCCCCTTTCTGTAGTGCATCAATTTTGTTGGACTGTTGCTTTGTAGTGGCCTCCAGCCTGGCGTTCTCGATCTCCAGCCTAACATGACAATACAGTGACACTCTGTATCGCAGGCATTCATAGATCTATGCAGAGTGTAAGGCCAGATAAACATTTCATACCCTATATAGTGATAAAGTCAATCCCCAAAGTTAGTGTATGCTGAACATGATGTAATACTGTATGGGCGTACAGTATGTGTGTGTGGATACCTCTGCACAGCATCCTCCAGCTGTTTGATTGTAGTGTCTGAGCCTGCTGAGGCTGACAGCGCCTCCTGGAGTTTCTGAGCAGCAGTGGTGAGCTCCCTCTCCCTCTCATCCAGACTGCTCTTCAGACTGTTAATACGTCTCTCAGCCTGAACGTAGTGCTCTTCGCTTTCCTCCAGCTGCATGACACAGACAGAGCATCAACCAGATCAGAGAGGGTAACAGATCTCAACCGTCAACCGAGGCAAAGCAAGAAGGGGATGACACACAAAAAAATCCCATGAGCTCTTAGGGTTGGGAAAGAGAATCTATTAGTTTGCTTGCTTGATTGAAACTCGTCTTGCAATCAGATATGGTGAGTATGCAGCCACAAGGGGGCACTGTGCACTTCCTTTACCTTCCCTTTGAGTCTCTCTATATCCTTCAGGAGTCGAGTCTTCTCTTCTTCCAGGTCATTGCGGTAACGCGTGTTGACCTCCAAGGATGCTTCGCTCATTGAGAGCTTCTTCAATGAGTCAGCTAGCTCCTGCTGCAGCTGCCTTAGACCAGCCTGTGCTCAGACACATTTCAGGGACAGCACATGTTGGTTAGAGAGAGATCAATCTAGAGATCAAGAGAGATCCTGAACTCCGATAGGTGGCATATGGAAGAGAGGCTATAAGTGGGGCAACAGGAAGACATAGTGTAATCCTCTTACCTTCCTCTATCCTAGTCTTACCTCTCTTTCGTTCTTCTCCTCTTCTAATTTGTAGACCTGGTCTCGTAGGTCAGCTGCCTTGCTGGCCAGCTCCTTGCTCCTTTCCTCCACCAGCTGCACCCTCGCCTCGCAGTCAGAGCGCAGCTTGGACAGAATGTCACTGAAGCGCTCTTGGGCGTCTGTCACGGCGCGCTCCTTTGCCACCCCTTTGTTTTGGGCCTCTTCTAGCTGCTGCCGCAGTAACATGCCCTCACTCTGGGCTTGGGCAAGCCGCTCCTGTGTGGCCTCGTGGCGTGCTCCGGCCCGGCTGATCAGCTCCTTCTCGGCCTGCAGGGTTGTTTCCAGCTCCTTGACGCGCGCGTCTGCCTGGTCCTTCTCGCGCTGCAGGACCTCCAGCAGCAGGCCCTTCTCTGTCAGCTGAAGCGTGGCTCGGTGAACCTCGTTTTCCAGGCTGTTTGCACGTGCCTCTGTCTTCGCTAGTTTTTGGGAAAGGCTGCTGACCGCCTCGCGCTGACTGGCTGTTTCGCCTGTAGATGAGGAATGCTCAAATGTTAGTTTGATTTTCATTGAGTGACTGATTGTTATTTTGTGTTTTTTTTTTATGACTTACCACTCTTGCCAAATATTTACTTATGGTTTGTGGTGGTGCAAATTACTTTTAACATGCAAATAGTAGTTCTTCTGATTTACTATGCAGATGCAAATCCTTATGCCGGCACTGATGTGGAGTGTATACATTTTACGTTTTTCACCACATACAAAACTGTATGTATTTTGAGGTGTTGTTTTGGTATGGTGCAAAAATGGTCAGGGGATTATTAAATTCCTCAAATGAATCCCTCTACCCGATTAAGTAAAGCAGAAAACATGAGTCATGTCATTCTCAAACTGCCCTCATTTCTAGCAACTCTTCATCTCTTGCCTCAGGTCTTTTCAAATATGCTACTCACCTGTGTGTTTGTCTTTAAGACGCTCGTGCTCCTCCTTTCCCCGGAGTAAGGCCTTTTCTGTGTCTGCGTGGGCTGCCTGGCAGCGCTCAGCTTCCTGAAGGGCCCCAGCCAAGCGGTTTCGAGTCGACTCGGCCTCTGCCTCCAGCGCCTCCCGAGTCTGACGCTCGTTCTCCAGGCGGGTCATGGTTACGGCCAACTCAGACTTCAGGGTGCTCAGCTGACTGTTATACTGGAAGACAGTTTGGGCCAGGGCCTCGCTGTTGAGTTTGAGGTCTCGACGAGCATCTTCCAGCTGCTCCTTGAGGGTCTCGCTCTCCTCTGCAAGATGGCTCTCCTTGAGGCTACTGTTGGCACGGGAACGCTCAAGCTCTGTCCTCAGGATGCCCATCTCCTCCTGCATGGTAGCATTCTGTTGGAGCAATTCCTTCTCCCTGTCACTGGCCTCAGTGAGTTGAGATAAGGCCTATGGACAACAAAAAAAATTCACCTGGTTACTTGCTCATATCCACAGGGTTGAAAGGCAGGTTTGATTTCAAAATTCCCCATTTCTTATTTTCCAGACTTTCATTTCTTGACAGGAATTGATTTGGTTGGTGTTCAGTAGTATACTTTACGAATTACAAACTAATGTTCTGCACATTTCTAGACTACCTCGTTGCTCTTGCTGATGTTTCTTCTGTTCTCCTCCTCTATCTCCTGCTGCTTGCGGAGGTGGCTGTTGAGCAGGTTCTCCTGCAGGGTCCGCGCACTGCGCTCCTGAGCCAGCAGTCTCTGGGTCTCGCTGTGGTCATCCTCAAGCTAGACAGTTGACATATAAACCAAAGTAATATTTATTTTCGCGCTAAGCAACAGCTAACCAACTGTTTACACAATTTTGCATCCCTCATCACATCACCATTAATTATTACTGAATTTCACAAAATGATCACTTCTGTCTGCATGTAAAAACACAACACTATGAAATTATTATGCAGATAAGCTGGACAGGCCAGTGACTCAGCAGGGGTTTACCTGTTTCATGTTGTTGACCAGTGTTCTCATCTCCAGCTCCAGATTCCTGAGGGTAAGCTCCACCCTCTGCCTTTCCTCGATCTCCAGCTGCTGCTGCTCCTCTGTCCTCTTCAGCTTCTCCCTGGTAGTGTTGTACATCATGGTGGCATTGCGACGATTCTCCTGCTCCTGTTTCAGCTGAAATCTAGACCAAGTGTGGGATAGCATTCGGAAATCAATACATCATTTTGCACCAGGAATGACATGACATAGAGGAACGTATAAAGAAGGAAGAGACATTACGTCACAGCGACAGCCACTGGTGCCAGACTTTGGTGGCGGCAACACTGAAGTCAATGGGACAGTCATGGAAAATCGTACTATAAACCTCTATAACTCTGCCATTTGAACATTTACAGGACAGAGATTCAACCACATAACAAAACACACTTTACAAGGTGCAGATTCGTGGGTTTGGTCCAATGTGCGCATTTTCTGTCCCTCTGACTGGTCTCAAAACATCAGGAGTTTGTCCAGCAGTTGCATAGAGCCTGAGCTGTCGCTAGCTAGCGTTAACCAAACAAAGCTAATGTTCGCCATATGCATGTTCAAAATATACACTTCGATATATCAAATATGAGCTAGTTAGCAACAGACAAATTACTAACCCTAACCCTAACCCTGGCTGAGGATCTACCCTGTTAAATAGGGCATAAACAAAGATGTGGCAAACCCATTCAAAACAATGACAACTGCACCAAATTCTTGCACGCTTGGCACCAATTTCTAACTCAGTGACGTCTTGTCTCTTTCTTCTTTATACGTTCCTTGCATGACACAAGGAAATAAGAGAGAAAAAAAATTAAAGCTGCAGCAACAACTGGAATGCAAACCATGTAGAATCAACCACATGCAATTAAGATGAAGTCTTAATTGCTGCCAGACTGGCTAATTACATCCATATTCAACATATCTGCACCATGGTCTGCATGACAATCTTGGTGAATGAAGCTTTCAACAATTCATGAAAGAGATAAGCATGCATGAAGCCCAGAAAATATGAAAGGCCAAGACCAGGTGAGAGAAAGCCAAGAGAAAAAATAGAAGGACTGATGGACAACAGACTAATGAAGCTTTCAAAAAAAAAGTGCATATAGAGAAAATTCTCACTTGAAGTTAGTGACTTCAGTCTGCAACTCCAACTGGTTCCGCTCCAGAGCAGATTTGATGTCTTTCATTTCCTCCAGAAAGCGCTTCAGCTCAGCTCTCTCCAGTTCCAGCTGGCTCACCTTGTCTGCCAGGTGCCCATGGCGGCTCCTTGCCTTTTGGATGGAGCGCTCGTACTCATGGAAAATGTTCTGTAGCTTGACCATGCTTCTGGAGTCTGAGGGACAAGATCAAGTAGAGTCAGTAAGGGGGTCCTCTAGGGCACTCACAGTAGTTTAGATAGATAGTTTAGAACGCACTGCTCTCTGACTGAACATTCTGACCAATTTTATAATTTATACATGGCCCGCGCATTGGAACAGATGTGCGTCTGTGTGTGTATATGTGTGTGTAGCACCAGGGAAGAATGGCAGCCTGGCGCATGCAAAAGGAAATGCAGTAAGACCGCTATAATCATCATAACAATAATGCCAATGTTCTTTTTCTCTGCAGTGGCAGAGACTAAAACGTGTCGGCCTGCCACAAATTAATAAATTAATGGGAAGCCCAGGGTGATACCTGTGATAACTGGTAACCGATAATTGGTTAAGAAGTTATTTGAATTATGCGTACCTGTAGTTTGGGTGTTGCTGTGTTGAAAGCGTGAGGGCTTGGCTGTTTGAATTTCCCTTTAACCCTTCTGATACTGCAGAGCAGATGTACTGCAGAGCAGTGTACTCCATAAAGGTACTTGGTGCTGGTGTGAAACTGACAAAACTATGAACCTAAATCATCAATATGATGGGTAACCTGAGAATAAGGCCCAGAGTGACTATAACCAGAACTATCCCCTTTAACTACCAATGTGAAATTAGCCAAGAAGGCCATAGATCTTATGTCAGACATAATGTTTTTGAGAGAGTGATGGTGAGCACAATCAATAAATGACTGATAAGAATAACAAAAGTAGCATTGCTTAACATAAATAACCAGAGTTTATTACATAAATCAACATGTGAGTAGGCTGAATGATTACCTAGGGTGGCAGAGTCAAGCTTCTGGATGAGCAGAGAGGCATGTCGATAGCCTGAAGTGGGAGAGTCTATGTCATCTGTGGCTGTGTCCGATGACTGAGTGAGCTCATCAAAGTCCTCAGCTATCTCCATTTCACCAGGGTTCTTAATCTATACACAAATCAATGTATTTCCTGTTATTATACTGTTTTTTCAACTGTTTACTGTATTTAAAACACATTCCTTTGATTTAAAGGGATTATACAGTGGTGCCTGCCCTCTCTAAAACTCTGCCTGTTAGTAAATCAACTTCTTGTTTACCATATTAAATCTAGTATTGTAGAGAGCATTTCTTTGACTGGGGGAGAGTTAGTCATAACTCAACTGGCAGACGATGTGGAAAGTGAATGTGAAATTTCCGATATATAGTATATATACAATATATCTTGTGTGAT
>OMLF01037234.1:0-12550 GCA_900302615.1 Holocentrus rufus | reverse complement strand
AGCTGTGCTATTGGCTGAGGGAACAGTGATTGACAGCTGTGGAGCAAGGAAGAGACTGCTTAGACTGTGTCACATGATTCACACCTTTAGCTGTCGACAGCAGAGGAGGGAAAGCTGGGGCGGGACGAGCCTCTCTCCTTGGGTCAGGTCACATGTCTGATTTGAGGGGAGAGACAGTGAGTTTTTAATCTGTGCTGTGTTGTATGTTTTTTTTTTCTCTCATTTGTGCTTTCTTTAAATGTCGCACAGATAGATCACGATCTGTGGGAAAATCGCTGGACTGTTTTCAGCAGACTGCTGCTGTCTCAGTGGTGGTTTGAGCTGCTTGTTGCTTGTTGGTCAAAGTGTGAAGAGGGATAAATAAAGACTTTTTCCCTTTTACTGAGTCTGTGTGGTCTGTATGAGAGTTAGTGTGACTCACTGTGTTTGTGGTCACATGAAAATGAACATTCAATTTAGTGTTCATGTATTTCGGAACAAAACAGGAGATTAGACTTGTAAGCCTTTTGTAGTGAAGCTCTGACCTCTCCATGACTGAACAGCACAAGTCAGACCTTGTGTGGCTTCCTTATTGTTAAAAATCACATTTTATGCCTGTGTCATCCAGCCCATGTTGTCCTCAGTAAACCACACTATTAGTAATTCAGATGTATAATTGTGTGGGCTGTTGAGAAATTAATTCTCAGACTAGTACGGCTAGCTGCATACTGAAGTGGGACCGAGGCTGCGTTCCCAAAATAAAAGCTGTGATACTGGCGTGAAGTCAAGTCTTGCCCCTGTCACATGTTGCAAGAGGTGGTTTAAGCTCAAAGTATGCGCAGGTGTGTGTGAGACAGCAGAAAAACTGCAGAGTCATGGAGTAGGTCTATGATGTTTTCAGGTATCTCAAGAGTCCTCATTATAACAGATCCACCACTGGCCTGGAGTCACTGAGGCAGGTGTGATCCTGTTAGGCCACAGCTGTACACTTAAAAAGCAGTTAAGCATACATTTAAAACACCGGGGCAAGATCACAAGAAGGTGTCAAAGGGTTGGAGGTGAGACGTCAGACAAATTACACTATTTTGTATATATAAAGGACTGAGATTTTGTAGATTTATTCACTCTGTCTCCTAGAGCAACCTGGAAAATTTAAATATGCAAATGACTTCAGTCCTAAATATTATCCTGCTCTGGTTTCCAGCACCTTTTTTCATCTGTCATCTTGCCCTGCACCACCCTGCAAAACTTAAGTCAGCGAATCAAATTCGGAATGACACGAAATCAATTGGAATAAAAAGGTCAAATATAAAACGTCTGTCTCTAAAAAAACATGTTTTAAAAAGTGAATATAAAGATAATATGTAAATTACCAGGCCTGTGGTTAATGAGAGGTTAAAAGATCTAGAGGTCTGGTTACAATGAGCCACTACATTAAAAAAAGCCGGACTAAAACAAAATTAATTTGATCCTGGGATGTGTGTTCAGTCCTCATCAATAACCTGGCAGGAAAATGCCTGCAAATATGGAGCCGTTCCACATCTGGTTGACTAGGATGGGAAAACAGCACTGTAGCAGTCCAGGTGAGATGATATAAAATCTGTACAAGAGTCTCTCGGTGACATTAAATAACAATGCTATCAAATCTAATGTTCCAAAGTTGACAAATTGTCTCTGAAGCAATGTGCTCCTCAAGGTTTAAGCATTGATCAGAAAACCCTTTGTAGATACAGCTAACTGTCCTGAGATGTGCTCAGGGCCAATAACAAGGACCCCGTTTTGTCTGAATGCAGCTGAAGGAGATCTCAGTAGGACAGTCATGTGGCGCTGCCAGTTCACTGGAGGTTCTTGTTGAAACTGAGAAATACAACTGAAAGTCACTGGTTCGGCAGTAGAAGCAGTTATTCCAAAGCCTAGAGAGAGACACAGCCATTGTCTGCTGTGAGAGGAAAAACAAAAAGTGCAGAACAGAGTTTTGGCCATCAGGCACTGTGATGGCAGTGCCATCGCTCTAAACAGTAGAATTTATGGCGATCAATGGGGCTAAATGCCATAAAATGATCACTGTTTGATTCCAAATATTTGAGAAACTGGACTATTGCTGCCATTGTCAAACAAGCCAATATTTATAATGAAGACATACACAACATGAATCAGTGGTTGTAAAATTTGCTGTTTCGTAAGATTTCCATTAGCACTGAGGCTATGTGATTTTGATTGGTTAATAACCAGAGGAAATTTTTTTTTCTTAAATAGTTACAAATTTCATTCATTGCACACAAATGTTCTTAACCCCTGCCTGGTAATGTTCACCAATGCACTGTAAAAAGTATTATAATTTAGCTTTGATGTAGGATGGAGACCCAGCGCAGACCTATTAACTCAGCGAAATAAAGCCTGTTTTGGAATCATAAAAAACTTTCTTCACAGTGGCTATGGTTTGCATTCCCAAGATTTTCCTCAGAAAACACATTTTAGACCTAAATGGAGCAGAACCTTCAGGTGTTATCATATATTGAAAACACCTGAGCTTACCCTACTATTTAATGTAAGAATGGCCACTGTGAAGAAGGTCTGTTTTTCCTCTACAAAGGTTGCATTTGCCATTTTTGGCAAAGCTAGCAGTAGTGACCTTTAGTGTTAAGTGCCAAAGAAGAAATGCAGTGTATGCGTGGATAAGTCATGTCAACTCTGAAAGAACTATTATGGACCTTTTTCACAGCAGCCATTTTGACATGAAATTGTCGGTAAACACAAGTGTTACTAATCATATTAATGAAGGCTCTGTACCTAAATAGAACAGAACCTTAATGTCATTAGTAACACCTGCTTTCCAACTGCTAATATCTTGAACTTTGGTTAAATAGCACAAATGTTTACATGATTTTATTTCTCCATGCTGTGCTGTAGAAGTTCTTTTGATAAATTACTCAAAGTTTTGGATGCTAATTTTGAAACAGGTATATAGTTATTAAGGGCTGATTTGAGTTTTTTTTTAATTTTCTTTCTGGAGAGCATTCACACTTTCTATTATTAAGTTGTCAGGAACATAAGCAGTTGAGTGAGAGTTATTCACAACAGATAACCTTGCGTAACGTTTTATGGAGCGCGATATCTTGGGGACAAGAAGGTGGCTTTGTATTTGATATCAGGCTGCACAGTGAAAATGACATTAGTCAAGACTGGATCAAGGTTCACCAGCAAGAACAAAATGGAAGGATTTGTCTTTGTTCTGCTATGATTAGATTTCTCAACAGAAAGGGATAGAAACTTTTTCACAGTCAGCCACAGAAGAGGGAACAAGACCAGCAGGGTTCACAGGGGAGTCAGTGGTACTGAGCAAAAATCTGAATTCATGCTGAGTGGCAGTAATGAGTTCAGAAAAAATTATGTGGCTCTTTGATCTTTGATTCTGTGATTATAGGAAGTTAGTAATTCCTACAACTTTGGGCATAAAGCTATCTGGTTTTCTTTCTTTGTTGTCTCTCATTCTCTCACACACTCACATTTCTTTCAGTTTACTAATCCGAGTGTGCACATAGACTCAACTTTATAAAATCCATAGCAACATGTTTATTACAAAGATACACAACAATACACATAGTAGAACAAGTACACAATTTAGCACTGCATAAAAGGTACATTAAAAACATGTCATAAACATTAGCTTGTCAGAACATGAATGACATTTTATAAATATACATTCGATATGCGTGTCAGAGACTCTTCTGATTCCGGTCAAGCTGGAAGTGACACAATCACACATCTTCCTCTGCCGTGTAATACTCGACTTTGTTTCCATTCCACAGAATGTCATCGTTGGATAAATATATTTACAAAATTAGATAAATACATCATTTTGAAAAAAATAGATCATGCGTTTGTGATCGTCATTTTGTAAACAGTGAGTAGATATTGGCAACATGCAGGACTAACTGAAGTCTTAAGCAAAGTCACTAAAATACAAGGATTTTGCAAAAGCGGGCAAAATGGACCCACATTTCATGTCTGCTTCCATGACAGCTCTCCCCATCGAGTACATTTAATCCCACATCTATCCTGTCCTAGTGCTAGTATCCTGCCTCAGATTTAAAAGCAGGCGTACAGGAGCACCAAACTCCTGCCTCTCACATGACTGGAGGTCGGCGTTGTAATTTAAAAATGAGACCCTCTTCTCGGCGGTGGACCGTTACTGAACGAGTCGTGCTCTGTTGGATCATATGCTTATGCTGTACAGTATATGCAAACAGTAGTCACCAGCAAATGGCAGTCATCCATTCAGCGTTTGCCCTCAGCCAGGCTCAATCTGTGAGCCCGTCGCTGAGCGTGAGCTCGAATGAAAAAACACCCATCATCTGATTTCAAAAGGGTCCATCTGACAAAGTGGGGGTATTTCAACCACTGATATTTTTCAACTTAGGAGTGACTTTACACCGAGGAGTCGTATGTATCACATGGTTTCAATCACATAACACACACATGCATAAAGCAATAGTTCTAGATCCTGATAAATCAAGATTTTTATTTATCTGGATGGAATTATTTAGAGACACCTGCCATCACTGTAGACATGCAAGGTCCTTTATATATCAGCATCTATAATTGAGTGGCCAAACTTTTTTTTACCAGTAAGAACTTTGCAAATATATTAGGGAGGTAATTGATGTTTTTTATTTTTGTCCATAAATAATATTTTATTCACATTTGTTCACAGCTGATATACACACTTGCATCGTGTATTGTTTGCCATAACGAGAAGAGGAGAGAGGTTTTGTTGGAGTATTGTACAGCGTATGGGCTCTCGTCTTCGGGGCCATCTCACTCGGGTGCTGATTTGTTGGGCGACAGATTCCGCTGTTTGAAATACTGGGTGACCTGCTGGGGCAGCTCGGCCAGCACCGACTTGGCCAGAGTCTCCTTTGGCGCCTGAGAAAACACATGCACAGAGAGAGAGAGGGGTGTGTGAATGCACAATACACTACAGCTGTGTTAAAAAAACATGATGCAGCTGAGTATCACAATATTATCCAATACTGTGTCCATTCTCCAGCCCCTTTTATTGATATGTATAATATGCACTTCATTTTCGTCATTTTAGTGCACTGTATTAAAGGGTAACTAAAATACAAGCCTAAATCTGTGTGAAGCCTGACCTCTAATGGTGCAAAGTAGGGAGCCTGCTCTTTGGTGGCAGGTGACATCACAACTTTACTCGATGGGTGATGACATCATCAGCCACCAAAGACCAGGCACCCTACTCTTCACCAGTAGAGGTCAGGCTTCATACAGATTTGGGTTTGGGGTTTAGTTACCCTTTACATAAGTGCATTATGCTAATTTTGTTTTGATACATTGAATTAAAATGTTTTGAGTCAATTTGTCACACTATCATTTAATATATTGTGTATTTTATTAGTTTACCAAGGTGTTTTGCAGTAGCTCGTATTTTAAGCTCTATTCATACATTTTCAGTCAATTCTATAGTATTGCTGTGTATTGTGATACAGATTATATTGTGACTTATGTATTGTGATACAGATTGTATCATTTGGCCCTTGCCAATACCCAGCCTTACAAAGAGGTCATGACATGTAAATACGTGAGACTTGTGAGACAACAGATTTTCCAGTGTTCGTAAAATAATTGTCACTGAAAACGGTGACAATTATTTTGAGCTGACAAGTGTTGACTAGAGCTGATATGGCTCTGGGGCGGCTTTTCACAACTACCTAAAAATGTGAACTGCGTGTGTGTATGTGTGTGTGTGGACTTACAGAAACACTGGCATTGTGTTGATTTTTACACTGTGAGTTAAATGAACACCGACGCTGGTAAATGTAAATGGGCACTCTGAAGTGTAGATGGCACGGTAACTTCAAATTCTTTGTACCTGACATCTATGGGAGCTGATGAAAGCTCTAAAAGCTCTAAATCCCTTTTTCCCTTTGCCAAAAATGTTGCCATGGCAGCCAGCAGCCTAGGTTACATATGACGACAACAATGACAATAATAGACATCATCCAGTCCACTTACTGGAAACCTTGATTATGATGCTTGAACTTTACTCAAATATCACACATTCACCATTTTCAAACCAGTCACTGTTTTAATAAATCAATCACACCTTCTATTATCATTGGCAATAATATTATGATATTACAGAGTGTAGACTGAGCTTCAAATTGTGTTTATTTTTGTTTGTTTTCAATGCCATACATATTAATATCTTATTTTCCTTTACCAGAGCAAAATATAATGTTATTGGTAATACATGAACTTTGTGTTTGATTAGTTATTTACATCTTGGTTTATTCTTGGAATAATGCCAAATCACAGCATCATGTTGGGTAGTAATACTATAGCTGAAGTTTGTCAGTAATCATTTCATAATGATCTTTACAAGATTCAGGAATCAAGATTTCAGTGAATCACTGTCTATATATTGATTCATCTTTTAACACATAGCAACCAAAGTTAACTGAGGTCACACAATAAGTTGCTTTGAATGTGTTGACATGTCTGAGTCACCAGAAAAATCACATATGTTCTCAAACTACTTTATCACAGCCAGAATACAACAGCTGGTCTCCTGGTGACAGTGGACAGGCGTGAAAGTGTCCTCAGGGACAGGATGAGGAACAAGTAAGGGAAGCAAAAGTGGACAAATGACATTTATGTTTAAAAATGACATTCCAAAGTGCTCCAGCAGCACAGTGTTCTAACTATGACAGTCACTGAAAAAAAGAGCTAATTCAGGCTAAATTTACACTGTAAAATCTCAGAGCTCCTGCCTTGTATGTGGATGTGCAGTCAACAGCTTCCTTTTGGTTGACGCTGGTTTAGCTTCTATCATACTGTCCGATGCACAAGTGCATGCTTTATTTCCCTTATTATCCCTATATTAAAGGAATACTTGAACATTTTGGGCAAAATGCCGTTTTACCGACTTACTCAGAGTGAGACAAGCTGTTTGATACAATTTTCACCTCTGAACATCCACTGCTTTGGCTACAATGGTTAGCATTTTGTTAGCTCTGCATAAAGATTTGAAATCTACATGAGTGATTAGCCTACCTCTGTCAAAGTGAAAAATAAACCTTACAGGGACTCAGAACCTGTCTGATTTACACAGTGTACTACTACGCGTACTACTATTATTACTACTATTACTAATAATAATCATCTTTAGCTCTATAGCACTTTCCAAACAATGGTTACAAACTGCTTTACAATAAAGAGCAATATAATTAAAAAGACACATCAGTCTGACAGTTGTGGCTGCAGACAGTTTACATTTCGTCTGTCTCGGCTCATTGTGCTTATGGTTTTAACTTGGTGTGCCTTTCTTTTGGTCTCGGTTGTGACGTACCACAACTGAACAGATAGCCAGTAACTTCTATCACAACAATAGCTAACTATTACAAAGTTTGTGTTAACTTTTATCTTGTACTAAAAGTTAGTGAGTCAACACAGCTTGTCAGTTTAATTTACTCTCATTATTTCTAATCTTTCTTGTCACTGTGTGTCTCTCTCTTCCTCTGTCTGTCTCTCTCTCCCTTGCTAACCTTGTTCCTCCCTCTTTATGCCTTTATCTCTCCGTTGCCTTCTCTCACCCTCCCATCCAGAAACTGGAGTGAAGCCAGAAAACACTGTCTGTTCCTCCTACTGCTGAGGAAGTCAGCTCGCCCACTAGCAGCCCACACAAAGGCACACATACACACCAGTATACTAACTGAGCCTACAAATGGACACACACACCATGCACTCACCAGCCCGTGCACACACATGCAGCGCACATGTGCAACCATACACGCTCACACAGCGCGCCGTCTTGATGGTGTTCACTCTGAGCCGAGCAGATAGATAGGCAGCATGCCTCATCTAGCCACGCCAAAATGTGTGCATGTGTGTGTGTGTGTGTGTGTGTGTGTAAAGAAACACTGACTAGCAACAGGCTGCCATTTGGTAGCACAGCCAGACATGGATGGGGTGACATCACATTATTAGGTAATGCCTCAATCGCAGAACTAAAATGGAGTCAAACTGGCCTTGCAGCTCAAACCAGTGAGTCAAAACACAATGTTCACTGACGTCACAAACTGAAAGAAATCAGCCTTCATTCAGCATCATTTGAACACCTGCCTGGATTTCAGCAAAACTGTTGTTGGGTTTCTGGAATGGTTCACAAGAACTCTGCGTTTAGTATTCATGAGCTGTGTGTGAGTGTGAGTCTGTGTGTGCCACCAGGGACGATTTGCTACATTGCAAGTATTTCCAAGTCAATTTAATGCACTTTGTGATGCTTGACAATTTACCTGGCTCTGTCTGAATTGGTGGACTCCACACATACAGTACTCTAAGCAGTCTGAATCAAAGGACTATATAACTGCTCATTTTTTTGTTTGCAAATATGTCCCTCTGCCTGATCTAAGTCCAATACTCACATTACGGAAGTCCCTGAAAGGAACAAACTGCACAATGTCCCGAACGGCCTCCTCTCCTGTGTTTGACCTCAGGACGCTTGCGTCTCCGTCCAGGAACTCCATGGCGGCAAAGTCTGCATTGCCCACGCCAATGATGATGATGGACATGGGCAGCTTGGCCGCCTGTACGATGGCGTGGCGCGTCTCATCCATATCACTTATAACGCCGTCTGTTATGATGAGGAGAGTGAAGTACTGCTGTAGAGGGGAACAAGAGCAGTGGGTGGGAAGAGACAAAGAGAGAGGGAGGCGGCAGAGAGAGAAGAGGCAGGGAGAGAGAAAAATGAAGAGAAAGAGGGATAGAAGACAGAAAAGCAGATGAGAGAAAATTTGACTTTGCAATGTTGTGTCATTTCATTTCATCCTGGTTGCGGCCCACACCGTCCCTAAAAAAACAGGGAGCCTACATCAGGAAAGAGGCTGGAAAAATTAACCATGATGATTATGTAGGCTAACCATGAATATTGGTAAGTTGTAAAGGTGTGATGATTTATTCACTGCATCAGTTCATCGCTAATAAACTCTGTCAATTCAACTGCACTAATCTGCTACAAGAAATAAATACAGTGAAGCACTTAAAATGAACTGCTTTAAATTGCAACCTTTTGTGTAAATAAAGTATTTTCAATGGAATAAACATGTTCATTAATGGATATATTTTGACTAAAAGGGCTAAATTGAATTTTTCATTCAAACTGTACTATACAAACGTGAACTGAATTGAATCATTCCAAAAAGGAAATTCTTAATATCTTCTTAACATTCTTAACTTGCCAACAAGTGAATCTGTGAATTAACTGAAGTTAAGAGCCAAAAGATTCATTCCCACAGTAAGCTGGGTGACATACTGCTGTAGAGGGGGAGAAAAGCAGGAGAAAGTGAGGAAGGCATAGGAAATAATGCAAGAAGAGGGAGAGAGAAAGAGCTGTCATTCACGTGATGGATCTCACCATCTGTTCCTGGTAGCAAAAAGATGAGAAAAGAGGGATGAATGAAGCATTCTGGAGAGGAAAAAGGAGGAACAAACAGTGCAGGAGCAGGGGAAAAAAAGGATTAAGCTTTTTGAAAGCGGATGATGGGAGGTGGACTGTGGCATGCTGCAATCGACTCGAATGGTTTTCCTGAGCTTCTTCCAACATTTGTGAGCCACCAGTGCAGCACAGGCCTCTGTGTGAGGGGTGAAGGAGGTCAGAGGTCGAGAAGCCCAAGTCACTGTGGCAACATAACTGATAAACTGTCGTCATGAAGCTCCTTCACCTTCTACTATTCATAGTATTATGTGTACTTTCTATTTGTGTCTGTAAAAGAAGCAAAAATGGGAAGTGTTCCTCGCCCAAGGTTAGAGAGGGAAGGAGCAGACAGGCAGATGGTATTCATCCTGTCAGCTCTTTCTCTCTCCATTCACTCTCGTAATAAAACCTGAACATCAGGCTAAAGTCGCTTTTTTTTGCACAGCAAGCAAAACAGGACATGCATACACAACAAACCACTTTTAGGAGACCTATATCCTGTAGGCAGGTGCTGTCATAAAATTTTATAAATGCAATAGGAAGATAGAGTGCTATTTTAGAGAGCTACTATGTCTACTGTTTTGCATTCTGATATGGACGAAGAGAAAGAAGGACTGGGAGCAAGAAAGAGGAGAGAGTTAGAAAAATGGGCAGTTCATGAAAGACGATAGAGGCAAACTATGAGAGAATCAGAGGGATAAAAGTTTGGGAATTGCTAAGACAGAGTAGAGCTTGTACTGTAACACACTACTTCCATGCATTTGATATTTCCTACAATGTGGAAAAAATGTTTCCAATTTTGAAGTTACTTAAGGGGAAATTTAAGGGAAAACCAGGGTTTAGTGGTAATCTTTGAGATGCTCTTTTTTTATTTCAGGAAAAGGCTAGAAACTGGTGTGTCACTCGCTGACTTACTGATTTACTGGCTGACTTTTTCAGAAATAAGATTTCAGGGGTGACAACTAAATGCTTCTTAGGACAGGGTCCGACAAGCACAGACCCGACTGTTCCAGTTTTGGTGAAATCTCTGGCGATAAGTGATTTGATTGACAGAAATCCTGGGGTTGCTGGTGGTGTTGCTGCACATGGGCCCACAGGTACAGGCCGGTGGTGAGCAGGCCACAGGACACATCAAGCACAAACCTTTCTTGAACACAAAGTGCATCTGATGCCCTTTTAAGAGAGTTCAGACAATATTTTGTGTTGGTTAGTGTTGCATGTATTACCTAAAGCTATTCGGCTGCTGTGCCAGACAGTGTGTGTTTTCTGCAGCTGTACTTGACAACTGTGCTGACTAATGTCTAAATATATTTAGCTTTTGTTGGCCTTGTGTCCTTGTTGTTGCCACTCCATCCAGTTAATGTTTGACCAACCTGCTGCCTGAGTAATTTAATGAAGTCGCCCATCAATGAATTGATGTAGTGCTGAAAAGCCCCTGGACGCTGTCCTTGGTGCTGAAAGTTTGGTCGGCAGTTTGTCTCATGTCTTTGCTACTGAAAATATAGAATAGCCTGTCTTCAGTAATTTGATCACTTAATTTATGTATAGACAAGGTTCCATGAGCAGTTCCTGCACCAGGGCCCCTCATCACCAGGTTCTACCACTGACTCTTTTTGTTTTCTCTTTTTTTCATGTTCCCCACACACAGCTGGCTTCCATGTAGCCACAGACGACTGTTAGAAGTGATTTTGCTCTGAGAGCGCTGATATGAAAAGATATTTTGGTTTGTGTTCAGTATTAAATTGTTTGGATGTCATGTGACATTGACAAATACATTTGAAGTGGCGAGATTAAAACAGAATGGTGAAATAAACCCTCAGATTTCATTGTATCTTAACATTTTTTTTTGTGAGTTATAGTGAAATTAAACTATTCTTCACTTGCTGAGGATCTGTGGAAGCCTTGCCCACCAGCACTGCTGATCTCTCCTGGCTGAGACAAGAACGATGAGGCCATGGTGTTATTCAACATGTTACTGCTGCTCATCATCCTCTTCATCTTCACTTTCACTATGGCATGGTTAATGTTTACTCCACTCCAGCTTGTTGAGCTGAGAGGCAGCTGCAACAATGTTAGTGTCCACCGAATTAAACTGAATGTTATCTCTCATCATCAGGAGGCAGAAAAACCCCTCAAATTTTTCAGTGTTCACTCTGAGGACGCTGTCATGTCTCCTAACAGCCACGAGGAGTCAGAGAGGCTAACTGAGAGCGAGTGAGTGAGTGAGTGAGTGAGTGAGCGAGTGACCAAGTCGCTTTCCACGTCCATCAGTTGTTTGTTTTGCATCAACAAATAATCTCAATGCAGAAACGCTTTTGAAAAGAGGTGGAGGTCTTAACCACAGCACAATCTCTGTGTACATATTAAAATGAGGATGATGATGAGAATAATGATGATTATGATGATGAATATTATTATTATTATGTAAGAGACAAAATGCAGCAAGCCAGAGGAGTCCTGATCCCCCTGAAGGGGCTGATTTTGCAGTCTTGTAGTACCTTATCCTGATTTGCTGCAACGATAGTGAGTAAAGACAATGATCACTAAGTAATTAATTAGTTCATTAACTGATCAATTCAATCATTAGTCCAGCAGTACTGTCTGCACGAACCTCAAGGTAACTCATTTAATTAGATAACAATATGGACCAGATGTAGATATGATTAACAAATCTGTTAGTCAGAAATAACTGACCTAAAAATGTGGCTACTGGTGAATCAGAATCAATTCAATAAAACCCTGAACGATGTCGTTATAATACAGATTTATTCACTATCAATCTAGTAATGCTCATATCACTCAATAAAAACACATCCAAAATAGCCTTCAAATTTGGTTCTAATGAAAACTTCAATTCAACATACAATTGAGATTTCTGGTGTGTCACTGGGCACAAACACATGCATGTACACACACACACACACACACACACACACACACACACACACACACACACACACACATTGACGTTCCAAGAAAATGCATCTATTATTCATCTGATAGTAAGGATAATTATCTTACAACAAAAACAGACAAGGTGAATGTATACATACTTTTACATTGCAAACGCGTGCGCAC
>OMLF01037233.1:0-21008 GCA_900302615.1 Holocentrus rufus | reverse complement strand
AAATAAAGTAAAAAAACGCAAAACAAGGCATGAGGATCCCGAAGAGCACATGGAGCACATGGAGCACATGGAGCACATGGAGCACATGGAGCACATGGAGCACATGGAGCACATGGAGCAAAGACAAACGAACTGACAGGGAACAAAGGAAACTGACAGGTATATATACACATGAGGAACTAATTACAGACAAGACACACCTGGAGTGGGAAGGAACAAGAACAGGAGGGAAACACAGGGATTGGGTAACAAGACAGACGAGGGTGTGGCTGGCAAGAACACAAGGGCTGGGCTGACGAGACTAACACAGGGCAGGTGTGCAGGGAAACACAGGCTGGGCAAGACTACAGGGAAACAAAAGGGCCAAACAGAGCAGGGACAGAAAATCACCACAAAAAACACAAGGAACACAAGAAACACAAGAGTCCAAAACACAAGTCCATAAACCTAAAAGTCCAAAGAAACAAAGTCCAAACACAGAATCATGACACTTCAGTAAAATTACCCAGTTAAAAATATATACTGAAAAAATGTACAAGAGGGTAATTTGCAACATTACTTATACACTAAGACAGGGAGGGGTCTCCATGGTACGATATATAGTAGAAATGTTCACACTGCCAGACACACACACACAAATCCCTGACCTGAATCCAGAAGGCTAAATGGCACATTGGAGAATTGAAAAGTTCACCAGCCCTCTCTCTTTCTGCACTGCCGGCTCTGGAGGATTCAGCCTTCGCTTACAGATCATTTGGTAGAGTGGCAAGCCGTCTGTCCAGAAATCTCACATTGTAACTACCTGTGTGCTCCTCACCATCTCCTGGGCTTTCTTTTCAACCACACAGAAGAAGCAAAATAATCCAATCTATTTATGCTTTTCAAATAACACTAGAATTTACAGCCGAAAGGACATGGCCTTGAGGATGGAAAATTGCTTCAAAACATACACAGAGTAGCCAGTTTCTCTCACAGTAGCAGTATATAAAAAGCAGAGTAAATGGGCTCCAGTCAAAATGGAAATTGTGAACTGAAATCAATTCTATTTCTTATAGAAATACATTCATTTATCCAAATATTATCTTCATATAATTTACATCAGTCTGGCACTACTTTCTGATCTATAAATTAGGGCTTGAATAATTAGAGCAGAGAGTAGAGTAGTCTGTACTGATCACCCGAAGGAGAAATTCAAGGTGATACAGCAGTAGCAGTTACAAGAATTACAATCTTACACCTTGCAAAATAAACTGTACATGTGCATAATGTATATGAATATGTACCACATATATGTATATTTTGTATGTGGTACCTACGAACATGTATATGAATGGGACTTATGACAAATATATTATGTCCATGTGCATAAAAATGAGACCATGTGGCAGTCCCTGATGCCCAGTACTGGGATTCAGGAGCTGTCTGACTTGGGAAATGAGGGGTTCATGAGGGTTAGGGTTCAGGTGGTGTCCATGTGGTCTGTGATACCTGGTACTGGGTGTCAGAAACCTAGAGGAACATCAGATCTGATGCTGTTTGGATGCTGTGGCGTTATAGAGCCTGATGGCAGACGGCACAAAGGAGCCGCCCAGGTGCTCTGAGGCTCGTGGCTGAGACGCATCAGTTCAGCCCAGAGAGGATGAGAGGGATTGTCCATGATGGTGTTCAGCTTCCTTCTCATCATCCTCTCTGTCACCGCCTCCACGCTGTCCGGCTCCATTCCCACCACAGAGCCGGCCTTCTTCATCAAGTTACCCAGTTTGTTGGTGCCACAATCCCTGATGCCACCAGTCCAGTTCGTTGTTGAGGTGAACCCCCAGGAACCGGTAGGTGTTCTCTGTCTCTACCTCCACCCCCCTTATAGTTCCAGTCATGCGGGGTCTCTGTCTTCGCTGGAAGTCCACCACCAGCTCCTTGGTTTTCCCGATGTTGAGCTGGAGGTGGTTGCTGTCACACCATTCCATGAAGTTCTCTACTAGATCTCTGTAGTCCTCCTCCCTGTCGTCTGTGATGCAGCCGACAATGGAGGATTTGTCGGAGAACGTCTGGAGGTGACACATTCCCGAGCCAAAGGAAAGTACAGTTCCTGGGAGTGCGCTAGTGTTGCTCATCACGTCTGACAAGCAGCCCTGCAGCCTGACATACTGTGACCTGTCGGTGAGATAGTCTGTGATCCAGGCCACGAGCCCTATTTGTAAAATGCATTGTGGTATTTGGTTCTACATGTCAACTATGATACCTGAAGCCATAAGAGCTTTGCCGCAATTATGGCAGTGACCAACTGCAGCACACCATTACAGCTTACTCTCAGCAGAAGGTGCTCAAATTTACTGCCAGGGCTGTCCTGTCACAGATTAATGAGATATCAGCATCGCTCTTCCTATTTATACTTCCTGTTTCTCTCTGTAGCTTTTCAAGCTCTCTCAATACTATTTTTTTATGTCTTTTTTTTTTTTTTTTGTAATTCCCTTTGATTTTTTCCCTTCTCCTCAACTAGATGGAGGCGAAGTGGGGTGATTGTTAAAGAGAAGGGAATGAAAGATGGGGAGAGAAGAAGATGAGGAAAGGACATAGGGAAGACTCAAGGGTGGGAGGGGGGAGGGAAGGACAGAGGGAGGGGTTATAGAAAAATGTGGAGGGAAGAGACAGAGGATGAATGGTAGAGGGAGAGGGATAGAACAGAAACTTCTCACCGGAGAGAACGTTACTGACAGGATTTTATTATGTACATTCCCTCACCTTGATTTGCTCTGCAGCTGGGAAGTTGAATTTCTATGCACAGAGAAAGGAGTTCTATTTGCAAGTGCCTGCTCTTTATCCTCACAGTTTCAGCCATCAATCTCAAAGTTTTTCGAAGATTGGTTAAGCTACGAAAAATCCAACAAGAACGGGAAACTGGTACGTCTGGAAGATGAGATACGAAAGGGCCCATGAAATCCGAGCTGCATGACAGAGTCAACCGCATGGTAAACCTCAGGCAATATTTGCCATTTCACAAGCACTCGAGTGTCTGTAAAAACTTTCCATACAATAAAATGTCGTGCTCACTCAGGTCTGTGGTTTTCCTAATAAAACTGTATGGTGGCTAATGGCGTCCATAGGAAGGCAAACAGTGGCCATAAACACTTTGAACAGCATGTTCCTTTAGTAAGACATATGTCGAAAATAATACTTTGTACATCACTTTTTCATGGAACCACAAAATGTTCTTTACAAAAACACACACTAGCACTCCAGAGGCACAAGTGACAAAGATGAACAGGTGCATAGCTTAATTTTGGTTTGGAAAAAAAAAAATCAGATACATTTTCATATTTTCAAGTTTCTATAACGTTATGTCATATTTTGCTCAACAAAAAACAATGATCAATTAGGGCCTTCCCATAGATGACCACTGGGGTACTGATCAATTCTACAATCAATGTGTAATCAAACAACATGTATCCTATCAGAAGAGGACGATGCTGCTGACTGGGCCAGATTACATTTTTAATAAAAAGGACAATATCAACCTGATATCTGCAATATGTAAACCCAAAAATAGAATGTAATATATTAGAAAGGCTAGTTGCAATAAAGAACACCAGGGATTTTATGAGAAACGCATGCATTGTCGATGCAGCCTCCAGCACGTGGACTGCAACGTATGACAGATCTCTTTCAGCATAACAGGCCATTGAGGACACATCTGACTGCAGTAGTGATCAAGTGGCTCAAAGCAATAATTTGTCAGGGAACACAGATTGCAAATATACTAGGAAAAGAAAAAAAAAAAAAAAAAAAACATGAAATCCCGAAGAGGCAGCAAAAGAAAACTGGCAAGGCAATAACGGTACAACTCACAACAGATTTATAAAATTATTTATTGACAAATTGCTGATATTTTGCAGTGTGATTCCAAAGTTTTTGTAAAAGATTGTCTTATTAAAACACTTTTTCCTCAAGCTGAAGTCTCCAAGTAATTGCACTGTACAACTGTGAACTGTAAGAACATAAAATCCACATGCACATACATCTGTACATTCTGTTCACCAAAATAGATCTGATTACAAAATATAGTGCTCAATATAAACATCTGTATAGTTGGTTTACAAGCTGACTCTATACACATTTAACGACTTTTGAAAATGCACATTTTAAATTATCCTTCCTCTGGTGTTGTATATTAAAATAGCCGAGCTGCTAAAACTTAGCAAAAATAGAATCTGGAGTCTTTGTCAATGCTGTCCTCTCTGCATAATATAATCTATGTGTGCAGATCATGCACCATCTCAACAGCAAATATAGATGTGTGATTGTTGGATAAAGATATATTTCGGAGGAAAAACAGTGAAAGGTTTTTCTTCTCTCTTACAGCAGTAAAAGGGGAGCTAGTGTTTCAGCCAGAGTGTCTTGCAAATGTACCAACATCTCTGAGTTTCAAGTCAATGACAGGCCTAGAACGCCTAACAACAGGCAGGTACAAAGTAAAGCACACGGTGACAAGCGGGATAACAGATGGTAGCACGTAATATCTGAGGGGTTTGGTTAAACTGGACCGTCTGCCGGGGGAGACAGCATTATCGCTCGCTGGAACTTTGGTGGTTTCTCAGTATGTGCACAGGTTTGTGCTACATGGGTGATCCATCCACTTGCTGACAACACATTTCAGCAGGAAGAGAGGGAATTTTTAATTTCACTCTGCAGATAGGTGAATGTTCTCTTCTACAAAGTGGTGCTTAAGGCCAAAGCCAGGTGCTAAAAACATCCATTAGTATTTGGGTTAGACCAATGTGGGCATTTAAAGGAATACTCCAATGTTTTGGGCAAAAAAACTTTTTACGTGAAATGTAGATGGTAGGAACTATAACTGATGAACACATATGCACTTCAGTGGTTATAGTCCCTACCATTCTTTTTTTTTTTTTTTTTTTTTTAATTCCAAAACGTGTATTTTCAAATACACAACATGTATAAATAAGACAGCTCGGGAGTTGCTAGGAGGTTTATTTTTTTTTTTCACTTTGACAGAGCTTGGCTAATGACTCCTGAAGACTTCAAGTCTTTGTGCTAAGCTAACATGAAATGCTAATAATGGGAATCAAAGCAGTGGACGTACAGAGGTGAAAATGTTATCGAACATCTTCTCTCAGTCTGGGTTAGATGAAAAAATGCTGGACTGTTCCTTTAAAGGTCTACATACACATTTTTAGATCACAGTTGCCTATAGCAAATATTTTGTGCCACAGTTTTTTCTTATTGTTATTCCAATATGTTCCAAGTATTCAGAATTTGAAAAGCACAGTACCCACTGGATTGGTAGTGACTGATGAAAACATTCCTGGTATAAGGACAGAGACAGGAGAAAGAGGGAACAGCGTGGGAGGCAGGGCGGATCTAAAACTCTGGTGTCACAGTTCTTAACGTGATTTCGGAGAATACTAAGCAGCAAAGAGAGTCTTGCCACGAGGTCCAAGCACTATTCCAGCACTTCTGCATCAATCTCTTCTATTAGGATGGGGCATAATCGAATAGAGGGTAAAGGAAAAATAAGTTAAAGGGAATTGGTTTTCCCAGTGACGGATGACAGATGTCAGACAAGCCAATAAACAGATTGCAGGGGTCTCAGCGGCCCTCAAGTCCACAGCAGCACTTTGTCTGACAAAGCACTCTAACGCCCTCTGGTGTCGACAAAAGGTCAGTACAGTCCTATTTCAGATGCAGAGTGGCATCAAAATAGTGCCACTCACTTGGCTTTACCTGCCAAGAGTCTGTAAGCTAAAAAAAAAAATGCCAACAATGATTTTACTGTCTAAAATAATTTGCGTACATTTTCCATAGAAATATATCACCCTGCTTTTGTTCCAGCACTACTTCGTGTATAGAATCTGGTGCTGTGTTATTTTAAAACTTGTTCACCCACTTATAAAATGGATCAAGTTTTTAATTCACCATGAAATGCATAAAACTGAGGCATTCAAACGCTGTTGTCTCAAAAAATTCACGGTCAATGTGAAGGCTGGTTATTTTATTTGCATTTAAATGCTTGGTGGGCGGTAATTTTGGACTACGGTTCTGCTCCATGCCACATAAATATTATCCAGTTACACTAAAGAAATTCCCTGTCTTCCCCCGCAACCTACAAGCTAATTTATTGCTGAAGACCCAAGTAAACCCACCTCTTCACAGTAAGGATATAGCTTATAGCAAGCATTTGCCGCCATTTTGTGAGGGTTCTCAAGACTCTTGAGATGCATCTAAAAACCTGTCTAGCTGTAAACAATGTAAATAAGTACAGTAGCAAGTTATAGTGAAAGAAACAATCAGCCTTTTCCAATGACCAATCATCATCTACACATTCTGTTTCGGTCAATACAGCGCGACAGCATCAGCTGGTCTTTTTGTTCACTCCATAACCAGGCACAATTTAGCATTCAGATGCTCTTAAGAGGAGGGAAAAAAGATCATTCCCTCTGAAAACAGTAACGCACCCTAAATGTCCGCTAGTGCATGACTTACCAAAGCCTTGAAATTATGCAAAATGGCAAATCAAATCTAGTGCAAAGAAGTACAACTGTCTAGATAAAATAAATAACATGCAACAATGAGCGAGTCCACATAAAATAAGTTATACACTGCTGGCCAATGCCAGACACCCTACAGCACAATCGACACACATACTCCTTAAAGGAATACTCCAATGTTTCGGGCAAAATACCCTTTTGCCGACTTGCCCAGACTGAGACAAGATGTTCAATACCCTTTTCATGTCATGTTTACGTCCACTGGTTCGGTTCCTGTGGGTGGCATTTCATGTTAGCTTAGCATAAAGACTCGAAATCTACAGGAGTCATTAGCCTAGCTCCATCAAAGTGAAAAAAATAAACCTTACAGAATTATTTACACAATGTATCATGTGTATTATACGGTAATGAAATACACTTTTTTTTCTTTTTTTTAAAACTTGAGTCATTAAAGGAGAAGTTTGATGGTAGGCACTGACCACTGAACACTTGTGTACAGTGGTTGGTTCCTATTGTCTTTACATTGTACCATCTAACTTCTCCTAAAACAATTGTTTGTTTTTTTTTAATTCCAAGATATGTATTTCAAATACATGATATATATTGTAAATGAGATAGCTTCAGAGTTACTGTCATGTTTATTTTTCACTTTGATGGAGCTAGGCTAGTGACTCGTGTAGACTTCAAGTCTTCATGCTAAGCTAACATGAAATGCTACCCATAGGAACCGAACCAGAAGACGTACAGAAGTGAAAATGGTATTGAACACCTTGGCTCCGTCTGGGTAAGTCGGAAAAGGGTATTTTGCCCAAAAGTATAGAGTATTCCTTAAATGTGGACTTTCCTTTATAGCTTCTCAACACAGTTTCTCAAAATAGATGTACAGAATTGGCCGCTGGTGTCCTGACCACTGGTGTGTTAGTCATAGAAGATTATCCTTCCAAGTCCTGTTTTGTAGTAAAGTTTTACATATGCCCACTGTTATGAGTGCATGTGGCGAGTGTATGTGGGAACACTATGACTTTTCCTGACTCTTTGTATTGCAAATACGTTAAGTAGCAGCATGCAACGTAGTGGTTAGAGCGTCCTCACCTCCATACAACTACACCTGAGTGTTTGGGGTTTCGAGTCCCCAGGCAAAAGGGAAGGAAACAGTCGTGGCACCCTCTTTTTAAAGTCACATCCTCTACAATTAAAGGCAGTTGAAGCACAGGAGAATGGAAGTGGCCGTAGGTCTTCTTAAGTTGTACCCTTTTAACTGAAACAACCTATAAAAGCATGTGAGCCGTAATGTTGATATCGGTTTAGCACTTGTAAGCTACTAAAAGCAGGATGTTTGGAATGAATACATGAAATGAGAGCTGGACATTGCTGAACTCAAGATAATGTGGTTTTTGAGAATCTGCCAACAATTTGGCAACATGTGTGAGGAGAGCTTAGAGACCAATTTAGAGCCTCACAGGAAAATCCTCAAGAAAACAGCTAGAGATTAAGAAAATATTATAGTCTTAGGAACAGTGACTCCTGACCCATCCCACCACAAACACTCACCAAAAAACAGCAAACTACCAGCACTGACACATGCAGATGTCTATAAATAACCTTTTTAACCCTTTACACCTTAAATATTAATATCTCTCTATGTATGAGACACCCAACCTATTCAAGCAGAATGAGTCTCTAGAATAGCAGAGGACTGGTGTTTGAAATCAGGACAAATCCATCCTAAAACACTTAACACTGTTAAAAATAGCTGATGTTCTTTGCATTTCAAGGTCTGCTTTTGTAGTTTGGTGTATTTTTCTTATTCAGCTGTATAACTGGTGGAGCGTAGATGACGCAACGTCACAGTGGTACTTCCAGCAGCCACAATGGAATTTCATAGTAGAAAATGCTTCAGTGATCTATAACATTGACAGTATAAATGTCAGGTTTCAGTCCCTCCGAATCAAAGAGCAAAGGGCTCTTTCTAGAGCCGCCATTTTGCACTGACATTCAACAATCAAAACAGGGAGAAGTCCATTGAAGAAGGGGCATAAAAACCAGTTTCTCCAATGACAGTAGCCCCAACAGACCAGAATGCAATTTTCCCACAAGACATGTGAACTCAAGTCATTCTAGTAAACGTGGGAAATCGCTAACTGAAGTAGAAGTGCATGAGGCAGGTTGAGGAAAAGTGGGTTCACAACGAAGGTACAACACGCCATCACAAAATAACTCGATGGAATGCAACCAAACATCACAACTTTATGATATTTAACAGTGTAAGAGTACTTAAGGGAGGATTTTTCCTTTAATGTTACCTCTTGTTGAGTCTACACTTACACCATGTACTGAGGTGGCAGTGTAGCCTTGAGATTAGAGATACTGTCCGTTACTCTCAGGTTTGATTCTGGCAATAGCCATGTATTCTTTGAGCAAGACACTGAACCCTTACCTGCTCTGGAGAAAAAGCATCAGCTAAATGACTGAAATATAAAATGTGAATGTACTGATGCATTAAGGGTCATCCTGACCAAAGGGAATCTGTTTCCTCGAGTGCCTATGGCAACTTTGCTACATGGCTGTTAGCACTGTCGTTCAAAAACAAAACCTGACCTCAACTCCAACTTGGCAAAAACACCCCCATTCCTTCACCCACTTGGCCTGAAGCTTCTGTCAGGCTGGCGGGAGGCGGCACTGCTATGGAACAGTCCAATGGGCCTGTTCGTCCCGTGGGAAGAGGGAAGGCTGTTATCAGGAGAGACAGAGGGAACTGGGGGAGGCGGCCAGGGTGCATACCGGGGTGGGGAGGCCATAGTAGATCGGGTCAGTGAGGGGGAAGAGGAAGAGGAGGAAGAATAAGACCCCCATCAGGTAGCATGAGAGGATGGTGAAGCGGTGGGGGTGCTCCAGGGCTGTACTAATGGCAGGGAAACCCATATAGTTGCAGAAGGAGTGGCACAGTACTGGGCCCATCAGGTGACCTGAGGAAACAGAGATGATGTGAGAAAAATTACAAATGGGTTTGACCCGTATGGGTTTTTGAAGCCAGACACATACTGAAGTTGCTCAATGCTATGGGAAACCTTTTGAGGAATACTCCAGCATTTTGGGAAAAATACCCCTTTTCCGACTTACTCAGTCTGAGATAAGATGTTCGCTACCATTTTCACCTCTATACAACCACCGGTTCGGTTCCTATAGGTAGGAATTTTGTGTCAGCTTAGCATAAAGACTTGAAGTCTACAGGAGTCATACGCATAGCTCAGTCAAACTGAGAAAAAACCTTTCAGCAACTCCGAAGCTATCTTATTTACACAATGTATTGTGTACTTGAAATACGTCTTGAAATTAAAAAAACAAACAAACAAACAAAAACAAAAACAAAACGAGTGTCGTTTTAGGAGATGTTAGATGGTAGGAACTATAGATGGTAGGAACAATATCTGCTGAACATGTGTCCAGCGGTTTTAGTTCCTACCATCTATCTTCCCCTAAAAAGACTTGTTTAAAAAAAAAAAAAGACATGTATTACCATGTAATACACAGGATACACTGTGTAAGTAAGACAGTTCCAGAGTTGCTGCAAAGTTTATTTTTTCACTTTGTCGGAGCTAGGCTAATGACTCCTGTATACTTCATGTCTTTGTGCTCAGCTAACACGAAATGCTAACCATAGGAACCAAACCAGTGTATGTACAGAGGTGAAAATGATACTGAACATCTTGTCTCAGCCTTGTTAAGTCAGTACACGGGTATTTTGCCCAAAACACTGGAATATTCCTTTAATCTGAGCTGATTTTTGTGCAGTGTCTTCACTGGACTGTACACATACTGGTTATCATTATCACACTGCTGGTATTTTTTCCTCATCTGCACCACAACTATCTTTAAAGCCCCCCTCCAGTGATTTCATGACATCACTCATTTACAAAACTCTTCTTGAAACAATTCATCTCAGAAAGTGGTATATTATTATCTGACAGTGAATCTCACAAGTGCAGAAGATTAATCGTGGATGTGGATTGGTTTTTGACAGCTGTATCATTTTACCAGGTAAACCAATAGTTGCAAAATCACTGGAGTGGGTGTGGTTACGCCCACTGCACAGGTGTGACTCATTTTGATTGAGACTGTCATTGGTAGAGATAATCATACTGTACATCACTGAACTGTTCACAGAAGAGTTTTGAAAATGACCGTAGCTGTGTCCCAAAAGCATACTGTATACTCATTCTAACCAGTATGTCGTGTGTTCACACTGTTAAAGTATGAAAATGCAGTATAATCAAGAATTAAATTTCAAAAGCCCACACTGCTTTCATCTGTAGGACTAAAGAAGTAATAAGGCAGAAAGTAGACATACATGTAACATGGAGTTCAAAGGCCCTCACCTGTTCTAATGAAGATGAAGGCGGTGTAAGCTCCAAACACCGCTGTGTAGGAGAACTGGAACACTGCGGCAGAAAGGAGAAACATGGTTCATTAAAAAGTCTTTCCTACCATCAGCAAACACTATGACAGAGAGCGATGCCATGAGCTCTGTGGACAGGTGATGGATTGTAAGACACTATACGAATTCAGAGGTGGAAGTAACATGAAGTTGGACGTTGGAGTTGAAGGTGGAAGTAACTTTAGTCATGTTACTATAATTGAGTAGCATTTTTTGTGTACTTGTGCTATTTAGTATTTAGTATTTTTTTAGAGTTTGCAATTTTACTTAAAAGGTGATAGATGCAACATTTCAATGAAGAATAAAAAAAATAATAATAATACATTACTGTATTGACTACGATTTGTATCAATTTAATAAATTTGTCAGGTCTGAAATGAGTCCTGTGTTTATTTTCATCAGCAGCAGTAACATGCCACTGAGCCAGTAGTGTTGCAGCACTGCAACCACGACCCTCTCCGTAGAACGTTGCCAGTTTGTAGCTACTCAGTGAGGAAATGGCTTTGTATAGGTCCAAGCAATGCTTTCAGTGCTGGCGGACCATGGAAAAACCCACAGGGAAACCCCGGAATCCCCCCACCAGCTCTGTGACAAAACGGGAGCAAGACGGGAGCAAGTGTTTATCGGTGCAGCTTTTGGTCTTGTGAGATGGAGGAGGAAAAGAGCTGAAGAACCACACCAATGTTGCTTTTACTTTTCTTCTTGACCAGTAAGGTAAGGTTTGTTTGCTAGCTAAGTCAATATTTATCTGCTTTGTGCTAACAAGTTCAGACATTAGTTTATTTTGCCATGACCAAAAGAGTATTGCATTTTGTATTTTGCTACACACCAAGGCATTGCAAGTTTAGCTTACAAACATGTAGGTAAAGTTGGTAGCTTGCTATCATCATGCAACTGATAGCAAAGTAAGTTTGCTGCAGGCTTGTTGCTACACTGGTAACGTTAGCACCAGCTGCGACATCTGAATCATGTCTGTAGAAACACATAAGCATTAGCTAGGCTAATGACTTCAGATTTCAAGACTTTATGCTAAGCTAACATAAAATTCAACCCATTGGAACCAAAGGAGTGGACATACAGAGGTGAAAATGGTACCGAACATCTTGTCTCAGACTGGGTAAGTCAGAGAAAGGATGTTTTGCACAAAACGCATATCTAAACAAATCAAGTTTGAACCTAGTGGTCTCATCCTGTTAAATTTGCATTGAAAAGACTGCACGTCATTACATTATAAATGAGCTACTTTTTTACTTTTACTGAAGTAGATTTTTATTGTAATACATCTACTTAAGCAAAATATCAGCAAAGGAACAGTACTTGTACTTGTGTTGCAGATTCTAATACTTTCCACCGCTGCATGAATCACAGTACCTGCTGAGAGAAAGATCCCTGACACAGTCCCCTGTCTGAAACGCAGCAGCTCAATCACATGGTGAAAGTGGGCTGGAAGAAGAACAACAACATTTTTAGAGACACAGAAAAGCATCAAAACAGCTCAAAGTACCTTTGTGGTCTGCCAAAGGTCACTTCAGGCTTTTTCTAATAAGTTTTTGGGGTTTGTCTCTTCTAAGGTTTGGTGTTACTGGGTAAACTCAGCTAAGCTGTGCAGGTTAGGTGGGCTTGTTTTGTCTTTTCAACGTGCGACTATATTGCATCATTTTGTATTCATAATTGATTAGTTTGATTTAAGTAGGTCCGCCCTCTGCAAGTCCTTTCAGACATTACTTGTGATGAAGGGCTATATAAAAAAAACTTCTCTTAACTGGAGTTGGATTTAAGATCACATTTAAAAACCAAAAGACCCAAAAGGCTGGCAAAAGAAGCCTATTTCTCATTGAACATCGCAAATTCATAAATTATAAATGGGCAGATAAAGAAAAAATTTAAAATAAAACACCAGAAAATCAATTATTAAAAAGGACATGTGGTCCACCTGTGTTTATTACAGAAAATATGACACAGCCTATGCTACTAGCTTTGTTCTACATTAATCTAAAAGTATAAATGTAAAATTACATGGTGAAAAAACCAAACCTCAAATAACTGGAGCTGAGACATTTCAAAACTTCTGAAGCAGTTAAATATAGATAGTTCATTTTAAGAATTTTTCAGACTATTTAAGGACCAGCAGATACCCAGTAGATGAATCCTGCCTTTCCATTTCTCTGACTGGAGCTGAACTTACCCACTCCAAAGAAGAGGGGGCAGGTGAAGATAGCAGTGGACGGGCTGGCACAGGGCACCAACATGGGAAGCATGCAGGCCCTGAACACTAATTCCTCTGTCAGCGGTGCCACCACCTGATTCCTCAGCCATCGCATATCGCTAAAGCACAGCGTCCAGAACCACGGGTCTGCAGGCGGGACAGAGACACGGGACAGGTCAGGGTTAAGTGGTCCAAGTGAATACAGATCATTCCCTTTGTGCAAGTTTACATGTTTTACTGTATCCCTGATAAATAAGCTTTTTACATTTCCTCTTCATTCATTGGAGTAATGCATGTGCCTACATATGCTCATTTATGTGGATTAATTAATCTTCAATTTCTGACCAAGGAAAGAATTGACTGCTCATTTTGCACCATGAAATGTGGCCAAATCAATGCAGAGGTGCAGCAATGAAAAAAAAAACAACAAAAAAAAAAACCACAGAGGACAACATCCAGTATGTCAGCTGACTCACCACAGGCCACCCGGACACCATCCATGAAGCTCCAGGGACAGTCCATGGCCAACTGGATGAGCGGGCCCAGAAACAGGACCTGCACCACAGGATGACAGTCAACAGAAAGAAACTATCTAATACTGTAAGATAGCATATAATGTCTTTCTGAAACAGGTCACAGCTTAAGCCAGAGACCGGGGTTTGACAGCTGGCATCAGTACCAATATTTTTGGATTGAAGAAGCCGACAGCCAATATTTGACTAAGGCCAATTACATTTGTCCACACAGTGTTTTCCCCGGTGTAGTAATTTATTATTATTATTATTATAATACCATATATTTATGCATAAGTGTGTGGGATCTGATCAAGATATCTGGTTGACTATAGAAATAATAATAATAACAGTAATTATCGTTGCTATTATTATTATTATTATTATTATTATTATCGTTTTATTGCTGTTATTGTTATTATTATTATTATTGCTATCATACTTTTTATTATTGTTATTATTATATATTCCAATACACTGCATAATCAATCAAACTGCATCAATTCCATCATATCAAAACTTGGAAAAACCAACTGACCAATATCTACTAAATATTAGTATCAGTCAACAAATATCAGCCCAAGGTAATAGCAAAAGCCAATTGCTGTAGCCATGTACTACACACTACGGTAACTAAAACATGCATTTGTGGTTCAGAAGGGACAAAGCCATACACCAAGCCTGTCCAGTTATGGGATCATCATGATCATAGAGGGAGGTGTTTCTTACCATGGTGAGCAGCAAAGGAAGTATGACTGCAGGAATGAGTCCCTCAATTCGGATCCCCATAAGAGCCAGCAATGAAGAGCCAGGCTGACACACACACACACACAGAGGAATAGTGAAGAAGCCAGTCTACGTGCAGTACGTCCCAGATTACACTGTGTTGTATGATAGCATATAAAATCTCAGGTAAAGAGATTTAATCATCATGTTTGGGGAGCTGGAGGGATCTTGGGGGATCAGAAGTCAGTGAGTTACAGAACAGTGGTCAGAGAATCAGTAACCCAAATGTGCATAATCATGGTTTACATTTGTTATTTATATATAAATGGCATCATCAGCTGGATGTGAGTGAGGCAGAGACTCACCCTGACACCTGTGAATTCTCTCCATGCCCACACAAAGACAGGTGACAGGCCAGAGACAATCAATACACTGGTGAAACGCCTCTTAATCACGACCGGGTGGTCCCTGAAAATGAAAAACGTGACGAGGAAAAAGGGAGAGGAAAAAACAATATATTAATATTAATGATATTTTTATAGTATTAACATTCATAATTATCATCACGGAGGCAAAACCGAGAAACAAGCCAAGTTGCCACCGCCAGCTGAACATCAAGCACTTCAGATAGTCAAGTGCTTCACCAGCCCTGGCGCGCTTCGAAGTACGTGTAGAATATGTCACACCAAACTCCATTCAGAAATCTTGCAATTTACATACCTCGTGCAACATGACATACCTCCTGAATCGTTGGGAGCTCTTCAGTTCCACACGAAACCAATACATCAAACAGAACGACTATCATGAAAATATCGACTACCGCTCTCCGCGGTTTCTTTTTGGCAGAAACATTTAACTTTAGGAGTATCATTCGAACCAATCTTAAAGTTGATTTTTTTCCCCAAGAAGTGCTGCTTGACATACCGCGTGAATGGCGACATGCAGAATGGATTCTCCCAAGTCGTAGAGACTTTTGAGTCAAGTTTTACCAGGTAGAAGTGTTTGTAGAATTTATGATAAGCAAAGCAGCATTGAATTGCCCAATTTTTGGATAGAATGTGGCGTGACGTTCTCATCATACAAGACCGAATGGAACTTATCGCATCATCATTTTGACGTGAGCTGAAAACGAAGTAGATCTAGGTAACTTACTACCTAACAAGAGGACTTGTGCCTTAAATAAATTAGCTACAATAAAAAAAATAGCTTTGACTCACCTTGGCAGGTCACTCCTCCATACGTATAAACTCCCCACGTAAGAGCAAGCAAGTAGCAGGCAGGACAACACTGACACCCAGCATAAGCCGTCTGGAGGCACCAACTCGCCATTGCTGCCGTTCATCTCCGCTGTCAGAATGTTTGGAGATAATTCCTCCTCCTCTGCCATGGCGACGGGGAGCTGAGACTAAACGAAGGGATTCCTCGGCACCGGGACAGCTCTTGGACCATCTAATTCGATAAAACCCCCACCAACCAAAGCTGTGGAGTTGTCAGGTATCCTTTCAAAACATGAAGCTATGCTAGCTAGCGAGGGGCTGCTAGCTTTCCCGGCGCTGTAATTGTACGTCATCACGCACCCTGGCGCACTAGTGCAAGCAAGCTAATAATGCAATCATAAAACATATTGGAAATGAATTTAACAGAATAACTCCTCGAGGGAAGTTCTTGAAGATATAAAAGGTAACAAAAATTGTTATCAATATTATTTCCCCATGCTGTACTTTGAATGCAAGGACCCAGAAAGCTTTATAAAAAACGTTATAGTAAATGTCGTGGTTTTGATTTTCATTCCCAAATTTACAAAAAAGAGACCTATGTTTGCTGTTTTCCTTGGGGACTTTAGTTGTTTGCTGGACTCTATAAATCTACAGAATAACAAAAAAATATTTAGGCTACAATATCAAGTGTTAAAACTGTATTTTTTAAAATGCACTGTATGTACTGTATAAAGGGTACTTGTTTCTTTTGATACATTGTTGACTGTATTTTGAAATTTTACACGGAGATTTTCTCTTTTTTTCCTTTCTTTTTTTAAATAATGAAACTGAAAATGTTTGATCTCAGCTTCCAATGTAGTGGTTTTGTGGAATAACAACGCTTTGAAGCCGAAACCGCTTTAATTCCGTTATGTTTATGTTGAATGACAATATTAAGTTACAACATTTAACTTATATTGACAGTTATTATCACAATTACTTTTCACGACAGAAAATAAAGCGCGGGTAATTATATAAGAAAAAAAAGAATCTCCATTCAGGCGCGTCACTGCCTTCCTCTGTGGCGCCTGTAGATGTCAGTGGTGGCAAGTTCAAAACTGAACAATGTCTTCATTAAATATCCTTGGTCACATATGTATATGAATGGAGGAAAAATTGTATTTTCATTAGACGACTATAAAGTTGAGGGTACTATTGCAATCTTGTAATACTGGATTCCCCAAACTTTTTTTCACATCAAGTGGTATCAGATTTACACACATTTTAGCCCCAAGTTTTTTGTAGTTTGGTACCTATCTGGAATTACTATAGGAGTCATAATCATAGCCATCCCGTCATCCACACTCTCTTTGTGCTAAATACGAGGAAATAAAATAAACTGTTCATTCCCATATGCACAAATAGGGCCATGCAAGTCCACATAGATGAATAAATATACTGACAGTCATGTGTACTAGTGATAGTACAATGTGCTAGCATACTATGAATAAATAAAATGGACATCAAAAGTCATTACTTGAGTACTGAAATAAAAATTCATACTTTTTTCCCGCCTCCACGTATATGATAAAAGATAAAGGGTAAAAGAATCTCTGCATCTCTAGCAAGAAATTAAAAACTGGAAGCTCAAACACTTCAGAGATCACCAAGTCAGCCAGCAAGCGTGCTAATGAATGATGCAGCCTGGTCTAAGCTCATTTTTTGAAATACTCTGGATAATACATCCTAGATTTAAATATGCATGTCAAATGTATATCTACATCATGGATGTAAATGCATGTAAATATGCTGAAAACAGTAAAGTGGCAATGTAAAATAAAATGCATTCATTTTGTGTACATGCACATTCTTGTACTGTATATTCAAAGATGTAGTGGCAAATATTAAGGAGGGTACCACCAATGTAAACAAAATTAATTGCATCTCAGAAAATCATGCCATAATCCTTTTTTATTTCTTAAAATACTCTATATAACTTAAATGTTGTGAATTCTACTGTTTAATAATGTGTACCATGAATTTACTCCATTTATGCTGGCCTAAAAACCTGGTAAACTCTGTTCTGCAAATAATAATAAACTGTAATTAAATAGGGTTGCCCCCCACCGTGCCTGTGTTTTAATATGCAGGGATAGAAAGAGTACTGAAATATCATTTTCAAGGAAAAGTAGTACTGTTACCACACAAATTTTACTGAAGTACAAGTAAAATTGTTGGTATAAAAATCTACTCAAGCAAAAGTGAAAAAGTATCCCACTTCAAATGTACTGAGAGTAAAGAAAGTCTTTTTTTTTTTTTTTTTTTTTTTTTTTTAGAAAGGAGCATTGTCACAAGTGATCTTTTTCATGCAGTTCTAAAAGAATTAGAGGACAAAGTTCAAACTATATTCTTATGTATTCTTATATTCTGTATATGCACTACGACACACATGCACCTTATGTATATTGCTTGTATAATATGTATTGTTCTGTAAATAACTTGTACATTGTCTGTATATTGTCTGTATTGCTGAGAGCCACCAACAGCTGAAGCCAAATTCCTTGTGTGTGTCAATATACTTGGCCAATAAATGCAATTCTGATTCTGATTAAAATAATGTAATTGTCATTAGGCTATTATAATTTTTTGACACACTTTCCGTCAAAAACAAGTCTAAGTATGCTATAAACTAAATCATTACTATCATTATAATTATTGTAAAGTAGACATTTAGGGAATAGATGTCTTTAGAAGTTGCAGGTACATATAAAAGAAAGTAGTAGGCCTACATAACTATTGAAAGTATAGTATAAAAGTATAAATTCAAAATAGAAATGTATGTTTAGAGGCTAGATGTTATACCAATTCACAGAAAATGCCTACATGCAAATAAAGTTTTTAAAGCTGTATTCACAAAGAATGAAATGTGACGATGTTGAATCAATCACAGTACATATTATATCAATGATACATAATTTTTAGGTCTGGCAGACTTCTGAAAGGAGAACCATCCAGTCTCTGTAGCCTATTCCACATACTTGTTGATTTTACATGGTCCATATTTAAATATATTTATATACAGATTAGACCTACAAATTAGACTGCAGTATTGCTCATGGGATTTCTTGATAAAAGAGCGTCTAATGGACATCGGATGACTGAAAAACAAGTCATAAAGGTATTTGAATAAGTGGACTGTAATGTGTCTTGACCGCATCTTGCATAAGCCCTTGCAGGGGAAGAATGCCATTTTTAGGAAAGAATAAAAGTCTGCGGATTCTATCCCTAGTCCTGCGGTTTTATTTTTAAAACTGTGACCGGAAGTTCCATTTTTGTCCTAAATGGCATGACATTGGTGTTTGGGCCATGTGTTTGGACTGCCTTCCAGTGCTGTCGTAAAGGGATAGAATCGTACGAACTTCCCGGTGAAGTGGTAAGTAGAAATGGGGAAACATACCCGATTTCTGAGATGTGCCGTTTATCACTGGATATCGTGGTAGCTTTGTTATTTAGGCCTATACTGCTGCAAAAGTGAAGTATTTTTTATAATTTTGTTAGATTCGATTGGATTAGGTTTGACTGATTCTATCAGATTAGATTAGATGAAGCTTTGTCAGTTAGCCTACTGCTTGCAAAAGTGATGTATTTTTATAGATTAGATTAGATTAGATTATAGATGAATTAGTTGATTTGACAGATTCTATCAGATTATAGATTAAATGAATCTTTGTAAGTTATCCTATCCTGTATTTTTGTTTGTTTGTTTGTTTTTTTGTAGATTAGATTAGATTATATTAGATCGATTCTATGGGATTAGATTAGATGAAGCTTTGTCAACTAGCCTACTGCTGACAAAAATGATGTAGGCTATTTTTATAGATTAGATTAGATTCGTTTGGGCCGATTCAGTTAGATTAGATTAGATTGATTCTATCAAATCAGATTATATTATCATGCCGGCGGGGACTTTGTAAACTATTTCAGCACCGGAATATGCCGAGCAGTTGTTGCCCTCAAGCACTGTCACACATTAGGCTATATGACTTGACTATGACTGGCGCACAAGCATGACCCTGCACATATGACTTGGAAAGTCTGAACCAAGTATGAGGAGAGGAGGCTTCTTGGAAGCAGTGTCAATGGGTCAATTTATGGTAAAATGATGAAACGGCTTTATAAAACCTCAAAATTCGAAGTAGCCTACAGAAACAGCAGCAGCATTTACGACTGTAGAAACAGGCACTTGAAGGCAGCAGTAGATTCGTGCGACCACGTTTTTTTTCTCTCTCCTCCTTTGTGGGGAGAGAGAGAGAGAGAGAGAGAGAGAGAGAGAGAGAGAGAGAGAGAGGCGTGACATCAGGATGTCTGCTGTTATATTCCAGCCTCTACAGAAGGAATGAGCGTCTCTCTCGCAGTCTCTAATGTAACGTGAGCCGGAGGAGAGGCAATGCGGCCGCTCCTGATGCCCTGCGCGCCTTCCGTCCGATCCTCCGTTTCCAGCCGTCTTTTCACGATTCCCAGGCCGTGCGGGGACTGACAAACCCACACACCCACATCCGAAGGGGGGAATTAAAAAAAACACCCAAGCCGATCCAGACCTCCAATCGGCAAACATCAGCGGGTACAGGCCTGTTTATTTCATTTATCATCTTACCTGTCTTTATTGTAGTAGGCCTACGACTGAAGAAGCCCAGCCTGTTTTCTCACCAGAGGAGGATAAACCCATTAACCCGTCACCTGTTTATTTGTGGAATACAGTTTACCACCTTCTTTCACATATATCCTTATGAGGTAGGCCTAAATTATAGTCTGCATCATGGTAAGTAGTGTCAAACTGATTCAAGTGGCGTAAAATGTGGGTTTAAAGGGAGGAGAAGCGTCAATTAATCTTTTCCTGAGACGCTACGTTCATAGTGGTGGCTGTTTGCCTTGTGATGGAGGTTATAGTTGACCCTCCTTTTCATTATTTACCTCTACATCACTGCTGCTGCTGTGTCTGTATGACAGGGGAGTGAGTGTTTGTGCGTAAGGAGGGTGTGTGTGTGTGTGTGTCAGTAATGTGTGTGTGCGCTGATGTCTTCCCCATGTAGTGTGCATTGTCTGCGCGGTGGAATCCCTTGTGTACATACCCATCTTGGGCTTTAACAATAAGCAGGAAAAGGCATTTTGGCATCGTTTATCACCATCAACACGCATTTTACTCACCAAAAAAGAAATAAATGATAGATGTTAAAGGGGGCAAAAACCGCGGTAGGCTTCCTGAGAAGCTTTGGGATGATCAAGGAAAGGATGTCTACTCTATTTATGGCTAAATCCGATCAGGCTGCTATCATATTTTCTCGGGATCCAGAGAAGTGCGCGTCCAGCAACAGCGTGGCTCAGGGAAACGCAATCCGCTGCAATCCGCTCAGCCCAAATATGAAGTACTCC
>OMLF01037231.1:0-17622 GCA_900302615.1 Holocentrus rufus | reverse complement strand
GCCCCACCCCGGGACTACACCACAGCTCTCCTCATTATTTCCCCACAGATGGCACCTTCACTTCTCAACTGCTTACGCGCTGGGCAGTGATTGCAGCCTTGGTAACTGTGGACACGACCGGTGAAATTCAAAGCATGGGGAATTCTATTCCTATTGAGTTTTCTGAATAAAACAAAATTAATATAATTCGCTTGTGAACAATGCATTAAGTACTTTCAGCATCCAAGCCAACAGACTAGATGACACATGAATGCGGTCTGCCATTACGATCTATTTGGCAACAATGTAAGCATCCGCGTCTGGTGCACCTGCTTATTTACACACACACACTGAACAGCCCACTATTTACATTTCAATATGGCAGGAAATTACACGTGCCTAGTTAACAATGCTATGCACTGTTGATGGCTTAACAACTGGAAGTTATTATACAGCTGGCAACAAATCACAACCTCAAAATGGCAGATTCAGTCAAACAAATTACATAAGCGTAAGTGAATACAAAGTGCAGGTGAATGTAATTTACAGTCAGTAAAACGCATTGTTTGTTTTGCTTCGTTTGTGTTTCTGTCACCACTGAAGAAAACTGCCTTTTCAAGAGGACATACAGCCATCAGGTACATAAACCAGTGGTGGCGCGTGGCTGTGCTTTTCTTATTTAGCTAAGATCTAGCTATACACGATAAATACACCATAAGATTTATTTTAAATAATTTAGAAGAACTGAGAACAGGGTATTAAATGTGTCCCACACAACTGTGCATTATGCCACAGTGCTGTAGTGAATCTGGCGGAACAAATTTCTCAATAAAGCTCACCAGCTGCCACTTTTAAGCAGTTAGAGACTTTTCAGTGTGCAGACTGTAAGTTAAACACTGAGTGTGGGGTTTCTGACATCGAGGCATGCCACAGTGAAAATCCTTACTAAAATATTTGTATAAAGGACAAGATCTGTAATATGAAGTTATACGGCTGTACAATACCAATTTGTATGATGTTATTAGTTTCAAAAGGTCTTCAACATTTAGCACTCCAGATGTCACAGGGCATCCCACATTAGTAAGTGGAGATTATCCAAACAAAATGAAGGGTCAGGCAATGGGGCACTGAGGTGTCGCAGCCTTACAGACACCCTGAGCCAACACCTGTAATTACTGAATCATCTAGAGTGGATGGGGAAACTGGTGGCTTTTAGATCTCACAAATACAGCACTTGGCAAAAGAGTGCTGGTAACATCTGCCTCAAATCAGAACTGTGTGTTGGACAAAACAACAGAGAAGCGATGCTCTGTGAACCACATGGCTATCTCCATGTTAGTTTACCTGAGCAAATAATCTCTTATCACAAAAACAGAGACACAGCTTTTAATGCTTTATGAAAATAACTGGACCAAACCAATCATGATCACTGGGTGAGAGAGCCCACAGGCTTGTCGTGTGTATTGATTTGAGGAGAGTGGGCAGATGTAGGGACATGGGTAATCTGGACATTGTACTCACAGAGGGATTCCTTTGTTACTAAACTAACACACAAAAAAGCAAGGGAGGCAGGGTATGTCAGACAGGTTGGTTTGAGTTTTGTCTGTGTGTTTGAGGCGGCCCTCATGAGAAAGCCCCTCTCGTTCCTCTCGGCTGGCCCAACCTTTACACAGCACATTGGAATGCTTGGCATGCAAGAGGGGTTGCACTGTGGCCTTTGAATAGGCCGTAGCCTCCTTTGTCGTTCCCCTCCTGCCACTTTGTAAAGCATTAACACGCCTCCCCCCGATACTGACCTTCTGCTTATCAAAACCAAAATCCTGCCAGCCAGACACAAAGCTTCACAAAACAGGTGTCGGTGAGAGCAAACTCATTTTAGACTCGTCTTGTTCTCATACAAACAAACTTTTAAAGTGACAGCGATGCACTAGACTAGATCAGCTCCTACTGCTGTAATATTGAGAACTGTAGTCAATGTATGAATATACTACCTCATTACACTGCAGTGTGCAGCTAGTGGGAAAAGGCTAGTACTCTTATTTGACGCTGCATAAACAGAAGGAAACATGGATATTCAAGTCAAGTTTATTTATGTAGCCCTTCATCACAAGCGCACCTACCTGGGTCTAACTAATCAGTCACTTGCAAAAGAAGACATGTAATACAGAAAGCTATGAAATAAAACATAAGCACATAAAAAAAAACACCAAGAGATAAAATAACATATTGGAAAGACAGATCTCTACTTAACCTGCCGTGCTCTTGCCAATGTTTCAATAGTGACTCAACAGATACTGTACTAGCTTACAGTTGTAAAGTTTTGTTGAGCATGATGAAAGAGATGAGGAGGCAGTGAGTGAAAGGAGGAGGTGGTAATGAGTGAAATATAGATTTAGCTTCCGTCTAGTAAGTTTGGATAGACTTGACTGTGACTTATTCAAAAGAGAGATATATGCTAGGAAGAAAGGACTTTCTATAGGAGAATAGGGCCTTCTTGAGCAAATGTTTAATGTGAGGTGCTGAACTTGAAGGAGGCAAATACTTCCTGTGCAGCGATGCATCACTAAACAGAGCCGTGTCATTGTGTGATTGTCCGCCCTGTGACAAAATGAGGGACTAGGAGGTCTCCTCTCAATGGATTTTCAGCAATGGTGACGTGTGAGCCACATTCCAGATTGGACAGATGCGACGCATGTGGGGGGAGGTTTAATGAATAAGGAAACCATGGATCACGGCACTCTGCAAAGAGCAATAATAGCATCATCTGCATGGGGTTGAATTCACATATCCTATTGCCACCCACACAACTACACACACTGAGGTTTTGAAGGGGTCAGGCCAACAGAAAAAAATTAAATCAAGAGGCACTGGTATGTCCTTTGTGACATCAGTGAGGTCCATTTGAAATAAATGGAAATCAAAGGTCAAGATTTGCAACTACTGGCCATCATTTCCAGATTAGTTTTATGTGGATGCAACATTTAAAAATGTGTCTGACTGTCCAAAGCCTTGAGAAAATACTCGACATGGAAGCAAAATGTACTGACACTTGTAACACTTAGGAAAGTAAGCTGAAATCCAAAGACAGCCTGTGCTGAAAGGCCGAAGACATCAAGCGAACAGGGCTCTGGGTTGTGTAATAATGCCATAAATTACTGCGGAACACTAATATTGAATTTTATTTGTTGTTTATATCACACTGCAGAATCTAAATGGGACTTTTCCCCAGTTGAAATGCAGTGAAGGTCACATTTTATTATAACACAACAATGCAGTGAAGCGGGGTTATATTCTTTCCTGGTGTGGTAAAAGGAAAATAAGTTCCAATGTAAAGTAATGTTAAAAACAAACATATATCTTTGTTTTTTTGTTTTTGTTTTTTCTTTTTTGGAGAAGAACCTTGACTATGTTTTCCATTTCTTTGGAATTTATCTTACCAAAAATCATTCTACAAATACAAAAGATCATTCTATTTTACGTGTCACCAATTAAGAGTATTTCAACAATAAGCAGTAAACAGAAAAAGTAAAATACTGATGCAATGTAGAAAAATTGTGCCATTTTTTGCATGTACAGCTCCAAAGCCTCAGGGTAGATTAGGTTAAAGGGATCTGTAAGGCCTACTGAAATTACCTATGTATAATGTGAGGCTTTTATAGCACATCTATACTGCCTTTACCTTGCATTAGTGCTGAAGCCGATGACTTTTTAAGATTTGAAATGTAGAACTAAATCGACACCACACAATATTTGCACATTTCAAAAAACTGAAACACTGCTTGAGGTTATCAAAATCTGAACTTTCCATACAGTTCCACTCTACCATCAAAGTTGCAGAACAGCTTGCACTACAAAGTAGAACTTGTATTGGGGCTACAGCTATAGCAGAGCTGGGATGTCTAAGGCTCTGGTCCTTGTCTCTTCTCACCAAACAACATGCCTGGGAACGACAACCATCTTGTCTCTTAATTTATTAATGACTACTGCTTAAATTGATCATTGATCTAGGACCTCGGTGATAGGATAAAAGAGCAAGAAGCGGAAGCTGTTGATCTCCCCGGGGTGAATGAATAAATCAGTGCAGCACAAGTGCTGAAGGAAAATATTAACCCTTTGGCCTCAGTATGTATAATGAACAGAGGAAAGTGGATCTGACTTTTTAAATAGAAAGCCAAACATTTGCCTCAGTCTTGTCTAGATCTTTGTGCAGCTCGAGGAGTCAATGCATTCTTCAAAGTAAAGCTGACCTTGGCTGTGCCTAATTCATAGTTACTGTATACAGCTATGAAAAAGACCTGCAGCATCAGGAGTGAGATTTCCATTGTCATATATAAATAAAATGTTAGCAGTGATTGTCTACAGTTTCATAGCTAAGTGGCCTTTGCATCATCTTGCATCAACGGACGGATAATGAAATAAACGCTAACTTGGAGTTTTCAATGAGTCAAAGACCTATAGAAATCCTCTATCCCATTCTAATATATAATCAATACTTCAAAAGGGCATCACATACTTGTAGTGGTGAATTCTGCAGGCAAAAATTCACCATAGGGTTGTTAACATTTTCCTCCACTTCCAATCCTCTCCCCATTATAAGCCTATCTGTTCTTGCATTTGGATGCACAGTGAGCTGTCATATCTCATTCAGAAATGAAAGAGGGTTATGGAAATGTGTGTGATGAGCCAGGTGAAACTTGGCTGGTGCTGGCATAAACATTTACACAGAAACGGATAAACCCCTTTAATCATCCAGAATTACCACTCCACATCCCAGATGAAGCAGAGCCAGCCAAATTTTACCTGCTGGGTGTTGGCTGTCAACTGTAGGTGCCTGAGTTTGCCTGAGAGGTTGTGGAAAAGTGTTTAAGGATATTCGGTATGTCACACTTGACGGCCTGACCTGAACTATTAAATAACTCCACACGTCACACTGCCTTTGGTATTTTGCACTTATTGTGTCCTCCGCAATTCGAAACTGAAACTACCCTCCATTTCTGGAACAAGGCAGTAATTTGCATGTTTGCTGCTCCAACCAAATGGTATCAAGAGGAAATAGGCCTAAGCTCTCATGGGAGATTTTAGCCTCCTCTAATTGGATCAGATCAAGCTATTCAATTTGTAAATGAAAGATATGAAGGAAAAACTAACCTTCATTGCACACAGTGTTGTAGCAAAGCAAATCTGCTGGTCCTTCACCCTTTGCTGAAGCATTTAACCCCATTCTTAAGGATTTTTTTAGCATTGACATTTAAAAAGATACAGAAAATGCAATAGTAGAATATAGTTATGGTTGCTGGATATCTTCATGCTCAGAATGAACCTAAATGATGAATGCACTATAACACAGGATGGTGTGTTTGTTAATCACTTTACTGTATACTGCAAAATGGTAAGCCTCACAGACACATGCACACACACAGACAGAACAGCATGAGGCACATATGCAAAACACATGCATGCAAACACACACACAGAACAGCATTTCACCCCCTCCTAAGCTTGTGTTGTGATTGAACAGAAGTTTTACATTTAAAAATAGCTTCAATCTAAGGGCAAGGCTCTTTGCTGATTGTGCTAATATGAATTTTTATTGAGCTTGTGCTGGAACAGTTGAGGGAGTGGAGGGAAGTCACAAGGGAAACAGTGCCATAGTGTGAGCAATGTTCATCAAAAAAAAAAAATCCTTGAAAAAACTTAATCTCAATCTATTATACTGCACTGCAAACTTGCACAGCAAAGAAGGAGGCTAAACTTCATCACAGGACAAAGTGTAGCATCTTCCCCAATACACCGAACAGGAGTTGGACTCTAACAGGGAATGTGAGGTTGTACCAACTTCTGTGGTAAGATAAATAGCAGCAGAGTTTAACAACTTTCAGAACAATGAGCTGCAAGAAAGAGAAGAAAAGAAGAAAATCAGGAGAAAATGAGCAGAGAAGGCTGGAGAAAGCAATTTGGAGCTGAGGATGAGATAGCCATTGTCTCTCTTTTGCCATTTTCTGAAGATTAAACAGAGATGAATCATATCAACAGGTGAGCCTGAACAATGAGGTTATGTGGAAAGAATGCGGGTGGAACATCTTCAGCGTTGTTGAACTCAAACTTCAAAACTCAGCTCTCAATTTGTTTCCCTCTTCTTGACTGCCAAGCTAAATAGAAAAGTGGCACCAATAAACAATGAAAAAAAGAAGTTCCCAAAACATTTGATAACACCCAAACACGTGACTCCCATCTTGAATCACAATCCAATTTCCAGAAAGCGGAGGGCACGTTTGATCTTGTTTAGATGCGTCCAATGGCCATTCCTTTGAAAGCCCAGGCTCTTGTCTAAAGTGTCTGCTCGGGATTATTGTTATCTCTGATGGGCCACCAGCGAGAGTGGGTGATAGCAACCTTTTTAGTGACTTGACTGCTATCAACAGCCATGTCGGCCTGCGCAGAGTGAGTCTTAAATGATGGCCACATTTTGAAGCGAGATCAAAGAGGCAGAACGTGAAAGCCTTTATGTCTTTGTTTTCGAGGGATTGCTGGAAGATATGACTGATCTATGGGAACAGTTTCCTACCCAGTGATAAACCTAGGTGTTCAACAGGTGTTCAATTACTTCATGGAAAAGAAGCTATGGTTTACATTTACATTAAAATTGAATTCTATGAAATTATTACGAGAATATCACTGATGTAGTGAAATTTCTTTCTCTTAATTTGTAACTCCATACTTGATCCTGGCGCATTGCCATTTTATTAAATTTTGTGAAAAATGGTATAAAATGGTACGACATAACGATAAGAATAACACTAATGAGTTATGTATGTAAGATTTCTTTCACTTAATTCGTAACTGCATACTTACTTGGGTTGATAATTGGCTCAGTTCCATTTTATAAGAAATTTACTTCTCCAAATTAAATTATATCACAACAATGAAACAAGTGGGGAATCTTTCTGATCAGTTTTACTTTAGTGAGAGTTCAAGTAACTTCTCTCCTAGTTCATTATCTTTGTCTTCCCCTTGAGCTCAACTACCACTGGTTGTTGACAGGATTACTCTCAGTCTCATCTGGTCTTGGACTGCTTCACACTTCATGAGCCTGAGCAGACTGGGCCCAACGAAATCAAACATGGCTGAAAAATGTTTGTTGGGCCAAACAGCAACGTCTGCAGCCCATTCACACTATATAGAGTCATATGCACTGAGATCTGTGTCTTTGCTGAGTTGGGGTGTTGCCTGGTTGGGCTTAGAATCAGAATAAAAATTGTTTACTGTGACCTGTCTTTCAGATGGATGGAGCGGGCTCATTTTAAAAAGCAACTACAACTAACACAAACAAACTCCATTTTCACTGCAACAGCTGGCAGCACCTAGCCTGTATGTTGGCAAAGCGTGCAGCTGGAAATCCCTCATCAGGTCTGATTAAAATATTGGCAGTGCAAATGAAAAGAGGTTTTGTTTTGCTTCCATTTGTGGTTAAGTGTTGTTTACATTTAACGAAGAGCTTCTGTCAATGGATTAAGAGGGCTCATCCATGAACACAGCGAGTATCAATTTATTAGGGTGAATTGATACTTTGGAATTTTGCAGTCATCATTTATTTAGTATTCTGTAAATTGCCCTTTGGGTTATTTTATTTAGCAGAACAGCCCTGAAAATATAATCGTGCTCAGCAGTTTTTGTTATCACTACAAAGGCTGCTAATTGGGGATGAAATTTCCATTGGTAGACTATTTATAATATATTTGTGTGTAAAACAAATCTTCTTGATTTCAGGTCATAAAGCTTAATTGAGATGAGACAAAACTTGGAAGAACAATGCATCTATTATATACGGTATTTCCAAAATGACAGTAGTTGGCTCAAGATGATGCTGACAGGTCAAAACCAGGTGATTTAACTTGTGCTGATTGGTTCAGAGGGTGATTTCACCAAATACTGTGGGGGACACCATGTTTACTGTTGCCTAGTTTGATATATGCAAGGCACTCCATCAATCATTTTCAAATCAAAATTGCTTTGATTGAGCCTTTTTTTGCCAACTAAGCTAATGACATGTACCCACAATACATCTGCTGCCCAGAAACTTTTTTCCCTCATCATTGTCCAGTTTTTCTGGCAGGTTAACAATTTACTTGCGGCGGTGGTTGCAGTCCTTACGTAACAGTGAGAGCATACTCTTGTCTTTGCATTCGTGTTCAGCACTTTTACACATCTTAATAAAGTGTTAGAAAATCCTAGTGAATGTTTGGGGGAAGCATGTACAGATGATCAGCAATTTGGCTCAATGAAAATGAGTATATACATATTTTTGTTCACTACGGGGAACACAGTGTCATCTTAGAAATCCAATGTTAGAACAAAGAAACAAAATACTATTGAATGAACGGAGACACATAAACTGAAAGCACTGCTGGGTGGGTGAGCCTGATGCTTGAACAGAAGTGTCTCCTGGGATTCTAAGTGCTTGATGTGATGGTAAGGGTCAAGGGTCATAAACGTTTCATTTCAGAAAGGGCAGAGGAGTGGTGAACCCTGCAGGACTCGAAGGCATGTTTGTTTCTCCATCTCTTTTCTCTCACTCACACACACATACACACCTGGATTGCCAGCAGCAGTGTCAGACAGGAGAATCTATCTAAGAGGTCAACGCTTAATCAAAACAAGCATAGATACAGAGGAAAAACACAATTTATAGCAAAAGCTCTGTCTTCTAAATGTTTAACACATCAAGGAATAAGTGTCTTTGCCAGAACTGTAACAGTAGCAGTTGTGCCCACTAAAAGGTCAGAAGTAATACTTGGGCAGGGCTGATGTTTGAGGTGCCTGTCATAGATGCACAGTATCCTAAGGTGGAAATCTGTCTGACTGAGATGGTGGACAGCATGGGGCCTCTGATGAGCTCTGTCCCATGCTGGGAACCTGAGTCAGAGGCAGCACAGAGGAAACGGCTGCTAAAACGAAATCTCAAATGCCTCTCCGCGGTCAGGAATTAGGATATCTGGTTCATGTAAAGAGGGCAGCGACACGGCATACCTTGTCTGTCTCGCGATCCTCAAACGTTCCTTTCCCAAGTCGGCATGACTCAGACTTCCACGTTCAATTTCCTTGACACACCTCCTGCTATCAAGAACTTTGACACAGCTCGTTGATTTGCCAGCACGGCTCTTAGAGGACAAACTTTGACAAATGTCACGATGAAAAGAAACTGGCTAAGATCACAGTGAGGCAGGGTTTTAGTCAGCATTTCGAAGTTGCTGGGGGTCATGGACTTATCTTCACTTGGCCTGAGAAAGCATGGTCCCATTGGTGGTGGTGGAGGTGGTGGTGGGTGGAGTGGTAGCAGACAACTCAAAAAGCAGAAAGTACCATCATACACATCAGTAATCTGCTGTCTTTACTAACACATGGGGGTGGTGAGATATGGAAAGTTAAGAACTCGTGTTCAAGAGTCCAGAGGCAGTAAACAAACCTCGATCTGCAGAACGTGTGTCCTCTGGGGGCAGTGGTTATGCATCACCGTTATCATGCATGGTTTGATTCAGGCATCGCTGCTGCCTTTACCTGCTCCCTTCCTCCAACTCATACGGCTTCTGTCACACACTACTCTTAAAGGACTGCGGAGGGTAAGAGCACTCCTACACACTCCACGACTTCACAGAACTCACTACACTCTTTTCAGTCTTGAAGAGAGGGAAGAGGGAGAGAAGAGTTTATTAGGTGCTTGGGAGGAGCGTCTCTACAAACGCCGGGCTCTTTGTGTTATGTGTGTGTGTGTGTGTGTGTGTGGGGTTTGTTCATGTGCGATGCTTTTTGCCATGTGCAGTGTTTACAAGTATTACGGTATGGTACGGTATGTTATGTTTGGGCAGTGTGGAGCCCTGCATGAGGGAAATGAAGCGAGGGCTCACACACCACAGAGCACAGTAGAGGTCTGAAGCACTGACTGGGCCCTTGCTGGAGCCAACATCCACATACCAGAAACTAATGTCTCAGTCAAGGCATGAATTAAATATTTTGTTCAGTGATTGTTTTCATTACAACACTGTGCTACCGCAGCATTGTGGTGATAACAGGTGCAGCTTTTTTAAAGTCAACATAGTTTCACTCGCCATAATCATGCACTGCCCCCGAGCTCCTAAAAGGCACAAGTACATTTCTTCCAAACACCACCCGATAAAAAGCCTCTGATATTTGTTACTTACAAGGCTTGTTTTGCTTTTCTTTCATTCCTTCTATGTGCTGCAAGGTTGTCTTTCCAAAAAAAAAACAATTCTCAGCTTAGCTGCATAGGAGGCATTTGCTTTCAGTGTATCTTTTCAATCCTTTTTATTTCTTTTTTTTTTTTTTATTTTTTATTAAACCCGTGCTTATGTCTTCAGTCAGGCAACTACAAAAAACTTAACATGGCCAAACCCTAAGGGATTTTGGTCTTGAAGAAGATGGAGTGACAGTTGATTAACTTTTTCCACTGTTGTAAGGGGAATATTGTCACACCCTTCAGAGACGTATGAGGGGAGTGAGAATGTATGTATAGCTTTTACTTACCGTTCCCTGCTTGTTCATGGTAGACTATGACAGCTTGACTAAAAACAATTACCATTCATTGTTTTCAGTTCAAAGTACAGAGTGTATATTAACTTGTATTGATGAAATCATGGATATAGGACACATTTTATGAAGAAAACGATTTTTTTGTTCATTATCAGGGATAAAAACTCACGTGGGCACACTGGTACACAATTTAAATATGATTGTATGTAGTTAAAACTGCAGCACGGAAATTTCCAGTTCAGCATGATTTGTCTCCCTCCTCTGGCAGTAAAATGAAAGGTTGAAAGGTTGCTCATGGAAATGCACTTCAATTTTCACTTACAAAGAAAAACATGAGGGAAAGAAGAAAAACAAGTGATGCCGTCATCAGTCGAGGTAATTAATCACGCTATGGTATAAAATAGCTTAAATATTAGTCATGTATGAGGTCTCGGTAACTCCAGCAGTTTAAAAGGTTTAAGGGTTTTAAACAATTTGTGACCTTTAAACAACACTCCCATTTGCAAAATTGGAAGTCTAATTAGCCTCATTTAAATATGGGAAAACATTGTGAAGATGAATCATCTGTCAATTAAGTATTTATTTTTTCCATTGTGTTTTATCCTGTCAACTTTGTGGGTGATTATAAATCAATTACAATTTAGAATCAATTAGAGAACTTGACTGTTTGTTTTCATAAATAGTTGACAACAAACTTTTCACCTTCCTTAGTTGAGGAATGGGTGCAAGGTTGTCACTCGTTACCGCAGGGCCATTGTACAAGGCACACCGACAGTAATCTTCCTTTCCTTTTCCAAACTTTTCCAACAAAGGCAGTGTAAGATCACTCTGCACCTCAGCAGCGAGCTTCTCAGTCTCTGAAATGAGCATAAGAGTACTGGAAAATGGAAGTGAGGTTGGAACAACTTCCCAAAAATAGACTTTCCTCAGCAGACACAGTGTCTTGCTCTCATACCGCAACAGCATTCTTCATGGAAGGATTTAGATGTTTTCCGCTAAGAAACCATGCTGCCTTCTTAAGGGGATCTTGGGCTGCATTTCAAAACTCGTGGAACACGCCTTGGGGGTCAGTTCTTCCCAGGTAGAGAAAGTAGACTGAACTGAACCAGCACAACTACCAGGATACTGCACGCAACTCTGGACCTTCCTCCTTTCTTTTCTTTCTATCCTTCTCTATACAGCGCTTAAACTCTGCTCTGGAAAATACATTTGAGTGGGCGTTTACAAGACTTATTTCCGCAAAAGTCAGAGTTCACCTTCTGCATCAATGTGTGGAATTTTTTTCATGTCAGAAAGTGTGATCCTGTAATTCTGTAGGAGTTACTGGGTCTGGTAATCTTTATTTTATTAATGAGAGAATACCAAGTGAACTGCTAACTGCTCAACGTCAACATCATTAACCACAAACATTTCTTTTGCTCTGTTTCTGACAGTGAAATGAAATGCAATTGAAAGCTTAGCTGAAAGGATTTGGGGTGACCTAATGACTGTGAGAAAAAAAAATTAATAATAAAAATATTCAATGCTCAATATTTGTAAATTTTAATATTCCTCAAGTTAGCTCATATTTGCACTTTGTGATATTAATTAGAAATTTTGAATTAGTTAGAATTACAATTAATTGCCAGTTCATCATGAATCAATGCTCATTTCTATTTTTGGGGTGCACTGACCTTCTAAGAGCCCTCACCTAATCTCCAGCAGAGCAGGCTAAAGTTAAGAGGTATCAGAGGTATAAGAATCACTTCAGATTTACTTTGGCATGTTTCTTGACCTTTAAGTCAAATCCAATCCCATAATTCAAGACCCCGAAAGTCAGACAAGTCAAAGAGATGCAGTCACTTTAAATTGTGTTTTACTGAAGCCTTGATGGTTCGTTCCTCAAGTCATTGACATTTTCTCTGTGGGATGGTACCTTTTTGAATGATGGAAGATGTTGGTGGTGTTTCCCATTGTGGTTATCACAGGCAACGGACTAATCCTGCATTTGATAGCCAAACCATTTCCATATGATAAAGGTTGAGATATGATATTCCTGGTAACTATCACTGCAGTTTCACCTCTCCAGCCTGTTCATTCTTACAGTGCATTTTGCTAATCTAAATACCCTGATCGACAATTACTGAATTATCTTCTCCGTGACTCAACAGGCATGGTTACTGTATCCTGTTAATGTGAGTGGGTGTGTGCCTCAGCAATGGGAAAACTAATTTTTGCCTCGCCTTTGATGGGCTGTTGGTGTTGCAAATTTGTGCAGGCTGTGAATAACATGCAAATTATTTCATGGTTTTATCAACCGGCTTTACTACTGACCCAAAGAGCTGACAACAGACACTGAGTGCATTCTATCACAGGCTCAATATGTCCACCCTCCACATAAAAAAACATGCACAAGCAAAAAAATAAGACTCATCAAAACCTGCAGACCCACCAACTGTGCCATGCATATACTCCAACCCAGCAACTCAGTGTGTTGGCTAAGATACCACTGTTCCACCACACATTCGTCTTGCCAGTCCAACATCATGAAATAACACACAGTAGTGACGGAAAGAAAAGCCAGCTTGTGAAAGTTTTTACATTTGCTGTTCTACAAACCTGGTGTAAGGCAAGTCATTTTCTGTGAAAAATCACCTGCGGCACGGCAGGTGTTTTACAGCTACTGCAACAGCAACAGAAGTGTGTTCTGAATAAAAAATACAAGAACCCAGTAGTTAGCGTGTCACCATGGCTGAAAACACAAAGAAAAGCCTGGCACTTGCATAAACTCATCTTTCATCCACCAATAAACAGGAAAAAGAAACGGATCAGTCACTTAGAGGGAGGAAAGTACACTAAACAGAAAAGTGCCCATCTTGGAGACACAAGTAGAACAAACATCAGAATTGCTTTCCAAAGATGAAAAGCACTTCAGCGTGACTTCATCGGACGTGAGCAGACGTGACCGGGATATAGAGATGAAGAAGAAACTGATTTTATGAGTCTTGCTTTTGTTCCAAACTAAGATATATTGCAACCATGAATTGTTCTGTCAGTACAGGCAATGTTGGTGCCTTTGTTCAATCTCCCGGCCTCCACTTCTTGCTATGCACCCTTACATGATCTCCTGCAGCAGCTGGTCCCTGAATCCGTCATGTGCACAAACCCTCACACTCTCAGCACAGGACAAGGGGAAACTTCCATGAAAGCTTCATTAATGAGGGTACTCAAATTATAAGGAATGAAGAGCAACGTAGATGTGATTCCTAGAGATTATCAAATCATAGTGGCACATATGCAGAAGATAAATATCCTCTGCATACTTGCTATATGAACTCTCCTTCATATATCTTCAGTTTAGCACATAACTAAAATATATGGTAGGCTAACCAGGGACAAACAATTAAAAGGAAGCTATGTTATCTGCCACAGTGTGCAGACTGTTGGCTTTTGGCAATCATCTTTTCCCTCTGCTTCATCTCTATAATTTAATATTGTTGGCCTACAAACTTTTACTCTGAAAGACTCCATCACATAAAAATTTCCCTTTGCTTGAAATAAAACTGTCATACTTTTGTTTTGCTTTAATCATAAAGGATTAAATGAAAACCCATATAACATCAACACAGTGGATGAAATGCAACTCTGCAGTGTTGCATTTATGCTCCTACGTGGCGAGCTTGTAAATAGCCCTCGGATAGTTTTCACTTGTTTCTCTTAACCACACGTTGTCTATAGATCGATATTCTTGACAAGTCCAAGAGCTATCATTAGCCACAGCACAACCTACTGAGTCCAGGAATGGGAGGCAGGGTTCAATGCTCCAATTCAGCGTCGACCCTATACCTCCTGTAGATGACCTTTTAATTCACAATGGGCAGCCCACAATGGCCGCCATGTGCCTAATGGTTTAAGCCCCACAGTCCATCTGCTGTGGCTGCAGCCTGTGAGTTGATTCTAGGGAGAGGAGAGGGAGTACCCTGCCTCCTTCTGAAGCCCATGGGTCTCTATCTCACTATATCCTCTGGGACAGCTGTATGTTAATGAGCACTAGAGGCTGGGGACAGGGAGTAGTCACAAGGATTGCCAGGCAGCTATAGAACAAGGACCCCCTTCTCAGCGGCTACCCAAAGGCACGAACTTGGCAGATTAGACATTCAGGAAACAAATAAGGCCCCTGCACAGACGGGCGACCCAGATCAACAAAAACAACCAAATGCGCAGTGCTGGAGACAAGAAAGGGCCTGGAAAGAAACGGCTTCTTTTTCTAAAACTGATTATGTGATAGGAGTGGAAAAACTCTCTGCCTGCCACCTTGTGGTTCCCCCTCCTTTCACACAGAATGCATGCTGTAGTTATAGTAGGTAGCAACAAATACGGGCAACTTTGTGAAGTTCACAGATCAGTACTAAGAAGCAGGATTAACACACAGGCTTGCACACACACACACACACACACACACACACACACAAATCCATCCATCCATCCATTCAAATACAATTCAAAGAGAAGAAACGGTTAGGTTTCTAAGGGCTAAACTCAAGAGGAATGAATGCTTTCACTCAAGTATAAGTGCCTTTGTTGTTAGTTCTGTTCTGTCACTGCTCATCAAAAAAAGGGCCAGAATGGAGGTCAGTAATAGATTAAATCAGATATCTCGGGCAGGGCCAGTAAACAGTAAAATGTTGATGCCTGAACAAAATCAAATCAACAATTCAAGGCCAGGCAAGTGGCAGGTTTAATCCTGATGTGACTATGACGAAGGACAGGCAGGGGCGTGGGCGGCGATGGAGGACCCTGTTGCTAGCCCTCCCTCTATCTATAAACCGTTGCCTGGCAACAAGAATTGCTCTCGCTGGCCTCCAGGCTGCAGTGTGCTGCCTCTGGCCTCATCCAGGGATAAGGCTCTTGTTTGCTATTAGAGTCAACCAATCCTGGCAATGGATGCAGGGCCTGCCATTCAGTAATGAATTCTGCAGAGGTCGCTAATGAAGGCTTCCATTTCAGAAGCACAAGAACTATTTTATCTCAAAATGTACCACAAAAAAGTAAAAGCGGGAGTGGATATGCTCCAGCAATTTGAGTGAATGATCTACATTATTGCCGTGTGTATGATTACAATCCATCATTCATTTCACCCAGCTAACAATGTCATGAACATCCGGGCATAGCCCCAACAGCCTAGAAATGATCATCTTTAAAGGCAACAACCAAACCTCCAGAGTTTCTCTTTTTCTCTCCTGTAATGGCCATGCCATCTGTCTCTGATTCAGCTAGTGGCTTAATTGTTATGCAGGGGAGACATGCTTACAACAATTGGATTGTTACCAAGCATTCAGCTACTCTCCGAAGTAGCCGCATCATCTGCTTTGTGTATGTATTTTGCTCATGGGCTTAAAAAGTGCATCAGCAAGAGGAATGGATAGAGCACATTACCAAATGGTAAATGGACTCTGGGTGGTTATTGACTGACTGATAGGTCAGTGCTTGAAGGGGCGCTCAAACACATAATGGCAGTGTAAAGGCAGAGAGAGGGAGTGGTCAGGATGACAAGGAAATGCATCCCCCTCTATTAGGGGTGGGAGACAGGTGAGCTGTTGTCAGGAATTACTCGTTGGAACAAGGAGCAATTTGTGGGGAGAGGAGCTGCATTCCATGATATATGAGAGTGGCAGGTTGCCTTCACCAACTGCAATTCTGTATCATCCATGCCTTGACATGTCTACTCTGCAGGGCATCAAAAACACTAAAAGCCTGGGCTGTTTTTAAAATATGCTGTCCCTTTTGTGCTTTTTACAAAAACAAAAAATAAAATGGAGGTGTTGTGTTGAATCATTTGGAATATCACCTATTCATGCTTGTTTTGCAGGGGAAAAAAGTGCTGAATCATTGACAAAAGGGACATTGTGAATATACATGCTTTAACTAAACCAAATTAACTAAAGAGTATTTTTGTGGTGGAAACAGCTTTGAGCTAACATTGGCCAGCACTGGTTACTAATGGGTTTTAGTGGAAGATATGTGCACTCTCTCTCCATAAGGGGAAGCCAAGAGTTTTCCCAGAAGCCCGGACAATTCCAAAGCATTTTAATGGATGAGCTGGGAGGTCTCTGGAGGACATATATGGAAACCCCACTTTTAATTAAAACACACTCCATAATCTTCAGCATTGTCAGCTAACACTTTCATGTACCAAACCCTTCTCTGAAGCCCTATATATTAATTAGTCTCTTTAACTCACTTCAAGGGGACGCTTTAGTCTCGTCCCTCTAACGACCCATTTGTTTTGCATCCCCGCACTTCTCACCTATCACAAAATTCATGAAGACCACTGACAAAAGAGTCCCTTTTTAATTAGCAGAGTTAATTTTAGATTACATGCTACAGCTATGTAGCATGTCAAGATTTAAAACTGTGAATTGTTTTTTGTTGAGGGACAGATAAAGCAAGCAAGTAAAGTTGACAGAGGTCTCATTTGTAAGCAAGTCATGAATAAATCAAACGCTTCCGCAGATTATAAGCATAAATATTTAACTCAGAAATTATAATGGGCGAGGTACTGGGAACAATGAGGTCTACATGTTGTAACATAATTGCATAAAAAGAACAGGAGTAAATTGGTTCCTGATTAGATGGCAAGAATGAAAACAAGCAGGGATCTGGGTCCCAAGGATCAACATTGAGAACCACTGGCTTAGTTCAAGGCCTTTGTTGAGTGAATGTTTTTATTTTTTTTCCACTGTTACTGTACTGAGTATGTCTCAAGCATCAGAGCTAAAAGTAGTTTACCACCACAGAGTAAGAACAGGGAAACTCTCTCTGGGCCCTGTTACTCTGAAAGAAAGCAACGATGGTAGCTGTATTTAAAATAAATGGACCATGTGGATTTGTGCACTGGCACTAGGTGGAGGGGGGGGGCTAACATTAACTCAGGAGTGGGTAGAATAGAAGTTCTTGATTAAGAACAGTACAAAATAGAAAATGCCATGACTTTTTGTAACAATTTTGGACCAAAGTGTCAAAGTGACTGGCAGTGGATTAACTCGACAGTAGAGAACGGCTGCACTTACCATGATGTGTTTTAAAAGTAGTTTACTTGCTCTACCGGAGGTAAACTCG
>OMLF01037230.1:0-12781 GCA_900302615.1 Holocentrus rufus | reverse complement strand
ACCCTCAGCTGACGTCTTTATCCAGAGTGACTAGTAGTGACTGCTAGGGATGGGTAGTGACAGAATAACAGCCTCAGCTGAATCCTCGATTTGATTAAGTCACTTAAAAAATAATAATGTATTCTAATTACAAATACATAAAAAAGAAGAAAATTATGAAGCTCAGAAGGGCATTTAAATAGTAGCATTTGTTCTACCTCTATAAAATGCTGAGATGAAAATTTGTTTGCATGCAAATCTGAAATATATTCCCTGATTTTTTTTCTTTCTTTGTACCCTCCTTTATTCCTTTATACCTAAAGCAATCAGTATACATGACCAAATTTGAGTTATTCCCTCTGATTATATTATGATTACAGCTTTGATGCAACAATAGAACATTTTCAAAGTAACTTAACCAACCTCAGAAGCACGTGAACTCCAGGCTCCAGTCAAATGCCGTAAAATTGTTTTTTTTTTTTTGTTTTTTTACCATAAAATGTACATACTGTGCTCCATGAACCATCATTTTGAAGTCTTGTGCTACTGTAAAATCGCAGCCAGTGTTGGATGCTGAACTTTGGGGCACTGCAGCCACTGTGGCCGGCAGTCAAAAAAAAAAAAAAAAAAAAAAAAAAAAGTTTGCTTTTTGCCCTGCTTGGAACACAAATGCACTTGACCCAGCTGCCTTGGAGGCAGCGAGCGAACTGAGCCATCTGATATGAGACAGGAGGCAACTGCCAGCTAAGAGCCTATGAATCATGCTGTAATTGATACCATCTCAGTCTTGTGTTTTTTGAGGACAGAGTGAAGAGGGCTTGGTTGGGGGCTGTATTCAGGGCAAGCGAAGGCCCATAGAGGTTTCTTTAGCCTCATTTTCTGACCGGCCAGCTCCCAGGCCTGCTTAATATTTCACGGCTCCCTCTGAAACGGAGGAGAATGCATTTAATTAAGTGTGAACAATAAATTGGCTATAGCCAATGCGCTGCTGTGCATATATGGTTGGTTCATGCTTTTGATCATCCAGCAAGCTGCCTGAATGCAAGCGTCCCTGAGATGCCACATGCATGTAGATGCATGAAATTATAGGGTGACGTGATTCAACCATGACAAACTAGAACTTTGATGTGTTACTGTCCATAACTGACCTCAAATCTGCGCTGTTGGTCTCACAGGAGGAAGAGCGGTTTGCTTTGAAAGAGGTGTGCATCAAAAATCAAAGTATGGGAACCTAATATAGCTGAGTATTATATATATAGAGAGAAAAAAGCTGATGCACACACATAAGCAAGCATGCAGAAAGACACATTGACATGCACACAATGAGGGACACACAATTCAGCATAATGTAAATGTTTATCCATGTATTAAAGGAAAGCTCTTGGATAGTCTTCCTCTGTTATGTATCATCAGACAGCAGGAGTTATTTTCAGAGTTGCGCTTCAGTTTTTTTTTTTGTCATACCCTTTTTCCCTCAACCTGTCTCTTCCACTTCTAGCTCACTCAGTGATGATTTCCTACATTTCCCAGAATGACTTTCAACAACCCTGAGCTGTAGATGTGTAGGTGGATTTGCCAGGCAGTCAAAAAGAAGTGAAAGCGGAGAGAGAGAGAGCTTTGTGCGCCGTGCCTGGTTCTTTAAAGGTGCATTACGCAAAATTGAGGGTCGGCTGAAGTGTAGACCAAAAAAAAAAAACGTGGAATAAGCATGTAATGTATCAGTTGGCAAACAATGAGAACCATGTAGACCCCATAATCATAATTTTGTAATAATTCCACAGTTTTTTGTCAGCTGCATGTAAGAAGTCTTCATGCTTGCAAAACTGAGAACCAATGTACCATCAACCATAAAATTTTGTGCTTTTTTTCATGCCTTTTTTTCATCAGTTCAGTTGAAACAATCCTCACTTCAACTGACCCTCTGCAATTTTGCATGGTGCATCTTTAATCACAAAAAGGTTGTCCAAGAGGTCATTGTATTTTGTGCTGCCAACAACAGATCTGCAAAGATTTAGGCTGCATTGCATTCTGGTCTGTTGAGGCTACTGTTGGTGGTGAAATTGATCTTCTGTGATGGGTTTTTCCCTGTGTGATTATTACACATCAGTGCAAATTAGTGAGTCTAGAAAGAAACTCTTGCCCTTTGATTTTGAGGGACTGACACTTTAACCTGATGTTTTAGATACATGGATGATTTTTTTTCTGCAATTAAACCCTGCGGGATTTATGTTGGAAACATTTCAATGTGATGTCACATCATCTGAGTTCTTCTGGCCAGTTGTCTACAGGAATAAGAAAATGCACCATCAAACAACAAAAAAGGCTCAGGAATCCAAGGTACATTACCAATAGCTGCTTCTTAGTAGTGTTGCAGTGTTTTAAGGTTTATTTTTCCCAACACTTTGAGAGGTCTCACATATGGCGGATTTCATGGAAGTTTGTAAATACTTACAAATTCATAGCTATAGCTAGACAGCACAATTATAACTACACGCATAAACACAAAGACAATGATTTCCCTGGTGTTGGCAGCAGATGCAGGCGTATCCAGATGAACTGTTATTGATTGAGCAATGTGTTCTTCCTCCCACTGTTCTGACACATTGCATTGATGAAGTGTGCTGCAACACTGGCCAAGCGCAACCAGATCATGATATCTCTCAGGTCTGCAGGTCCACGTGTTCTCTCTTATTTCCTAAACTTTGCTAAAAAATGTCTTTGCTGTACGCTGTTGAAGTGGCAGGGAATTATAAAACTATTGGCCTTTAATTTAATATTGGATATGGTAAAATGATGTGGTGTGCTAATGTGATGGATGCCTTGCTCACCACAGCTACATAGAAACAGGACAATTTGCGATGAAATTTGATTTTGTTTTGTCCTTTTCTCTAATCATTTAATTGCCCATGCTTTTTAATGCTTTTTAATACTGTTTTTAATGCCCTCTTACACGTAATGTGGTGATAAGCTAATTTAATTAATGTACGTGTAATGTGTTGGGAATTAGATGGGTTGGGTTGTGGGTTGAGATGTCAGATTTGTGTGTATATACGTGTCACTTGTCAACTATACGAATGGACTGTAACATCAGCTCTTCGTTGTCCAAATTTTTCTACAGAAATCAATAAAGCCATCTAATCTAAATCTTGTCTAATCTAATTACCTGTTCAGATATCTTTTTTGGAAGCTACTTTTTCATTTAAAGGCAGTTAAGTACTTCAGAGTTTCTCCTACTCTTCAGTAGGTGGTGACGTCAGTCACTCTACATTAAAGAACTTCTAACCAAAAAAAGAATTTCATTAGTCTGGTTTTCAGTGGACAATTTTAATATTACATGATGGTCTGAATGTTGTTTCTGAAGCTTTTCCATCTTGAAAAGAATAATAGTTTGGCTGGAAAGACTGCAATTTTGTGGCATAAAAATGGTAAAAGGTAAAGACATTTAAAAGTGGCAAAACTCACAACTAACAGCAGCTTCAATACAAAAATCCCAGTAGCAGCATCTCCAAATCTCTTCTGTACTATCTAGGTCTGCATACTTCTTTTTTGATTCAGCTAATGAAAGTGCATTTAATTCCAGAAACATATTTCACTCTTTGAGTGCCAAATGTGATATTGCTGGATCCAAAATGGAGGATCATACCTGATGTAATGCCATGGTAAGTGATAGATCCCCATTGAAATGGCTGTGCCTTGATGATAATGAGGCGTGTGGGGAATCCTGAAGGCTCAACAGGCCATGATACAGACCATCGACTTGTCATGTTGTAGCTATGAATTGGGCACGTCACCTCCCATCTCTCCTGTAATTCTCCACTGTGTGCTATCTCATGAATGTCTCGAGCTACATTTTAACAAATGGACAGTGATTGTGTTAAAGCACTGTAATTACAGATGGAGAAGAACAGAGCTGTAAGGCAGGCTGCCATCTGCTGGTTTAAAAGTATATCCTCCTGCCATCAAACTCCCACACTGTAGTAAACCATAGATCACGTAAGCAGGGGTTCACACACATTTTGTGAAGAACAGAGATATGTGCACATACAGGGGGTCGAGGTGTGGGCTTGAGGAAAACAGTGACAAAACTCCCAGGCTATAGCTGCCATTCAATGAGACAGTCAGTTCAACATCACAAAGATCCATGTCAAGTCAAAACGTCTGCTGGTTTTTATCAGAAACAGTCAGCAGTGCACAGGTTTTAGTCGTTTTCTCATACATTTCAGCTAAAGATTAGAAAAAACACTTTTGAGAGCTGAAGGAGGGTGCTTTTTTTTTTTGATTGCATCTGAATTCCACACTTGAAATTACCCAAGAAGAGGTGAACTCCTCCACCTTTTGTCATCCCATCACTCGGTTCAAACAACTAGCCTACTAAGCAAGTTCCTTTGTTCTGATAAATCATCTCTGCAGGAGCTTCATGTCTGTCCATAGGTAGGAGGGGGATGCAAAATGGGTTAAGGGCAACAGAACATAACTAGAAACAACAGACAGAAAAGAAATAAAGTGGATACAAGACCAATCCATATAGGCAGAACGTCACTCATTGGAAACATATTTTAGTGACATATTTTAGCAATATATGATTTGGGATGTAATGTTGCCGGCACAGATTATTGTTGTAAATATATTTACAGAGTCAAAAATATATTTCCAATGAACATTATTCACGTGTGCAAATACAATTTTGGCCATTTTTAGCAATTTTGAAACGTTTCTTAGAACATATTCTGAAGTACAGTATAGCCTATATGAAATGCATTTTTTTGCCAGTATAGGCTGGGCTATTTTGTCGGTTGCCAAAAAGGACTAACATGGCATGTGTGTGTGTATGAACCATATCTAACGTGGTCCTCGCTGTGCATCCTGCTGATGAACACCTGCCATGCCACCGTCTCCTCGATCCCAGCATCACCACGGCTGTGGCGCGCGCACTGAGGCTCTCCTAACCGGAAGCTTTTATATGGTAATGGAAATCGATGGGAACCGATGCGCGCACCAATCAGAAGCTCTTTTGATTTATGTTTGAGGGACTGTTGAAACGAACAGTCGCTTGGCAACCGCCTAATGAAATGTACCAGCCGTGGCCATTAAAAAAAGGAGACTTCAGAACCTGTACAGCTGAATCTTCTTGTGGCCATTTCAAAGGAAATATTGAGCAGCTTGGAGGCTGTGATGAATGAATTGATTACATTTAATTCCCAGTGATAACTCAATTTTATCTCGTAGCATGTTGTGCCAAAATTAGATAATTCGCCAAAAAGTGATGGGGAATCAGTTCACAGAAGTGGATATGGGGTGGATGGATGGAGGTAACTCCAAATCGGGACTTCTGATGTTTGAATGCAGAGTCGTGATTCAGGTATGGTCACAAGATATAAGCCTTTCTATGCTCCCAAAGAACCGACAGTGAGAAAATCCGTTTAGGGCCTCGGTCATTATTTATTGTATCCTCTAAATCCACAATGCAATGTTTGACAGCATGTTCAAGCGTCGCCTGGTCACTACTGCTGATGCTCAATGTATCCTATAGGCGCCAGGACTTGCAAGCCAACAATAGACGAGCCCCGCTCCTTCTGAGCTGAGAAGATACGTGACATCAATGTGCACTGCAAAATATGTCCATCTTAATGAGCCACCCAGGAGTCATGAGGAGTATATTTTTAAATGAGTGAATGTGCTCCGCTCATGGGGTGAGATGACTCCGCTTGTGTCCAATGAAATGTTTCTGTTGAGGCTGAGATGAGGCAGATCACACCGGCGATATCAAGAAAATGACATTTGACTGAAGAAACAATTTTTCATTGGAGATAAATTGAATGATCGCATCCCAGCGGAGTGTTGCTTCATTTGTTTTAGGGGAAGTGCGATTGTAATTTTAGATGCTAGACAGAATGACTTGTTAAGATCGATATTTTTGCAGTGCATGCCTTATTGTTTGATCTCGGAATCTGAACGAATGAAAACGGGATGGATGAGCCACATTCCCATCGCCGTGACTGACTGTTACTGTGGAAACCAACTTTCCCTTGCCAACACGGTGCTCGTTCATTCTCAACTACCGATCTTACGTTCTCCTTACATTTAACAGAGTGGGCTATAGATAAAGCATCTTAGACCTATACTACATCATCATATAATCACTGATACCATTGTTCCAAACTCGCTTAATTAAAACACACAGTATGAACAGTATGCCATAGATGCCATGCACAACCGAAGGAAATGTTTTTCACAGCAAAACTGAAAAAAAAATAATTTATGTTTAATTTTTCCACTTACAACAGTTGGTAACAGCGAAACTGTTCGCCACTTCCAGATTGTCAATGTGAGGCGTCAATCTGAATTCCGAGGTGCCAAACTGAACCATTCCTATCCGAAATGCGCTGTACTCCTGATCCGCGCCCCTTGGAAAGAGTCCCCCTGAAAGAGACACAAAATAGCATGTACTCGCACAGATTTCTATCTTAACATGCCTATTTGAATCCATTTTCTTAAGCATTATGCACACAGTCGTTGGCAATGAGGCGCTCCGTTTAAAACCATTCATTTGTTTGAACTAATGGATAGGCTACATACCAATTTGAACACTGGGAGAGCCTCCGAGCGCACAGCCCCATAAAACCAGCAGAAATAAAACGGATAAATTCACTATCTTTTTCATGTCCACAATTTAAGTGTCCACATCCACCAGGGAGCCCGATATTCCTTGTTTTCTCCACAGACGTTAGATCCGACACATATTGGAGACTTTCGAGCCTTGGGGAAATTCGCCGCAAAAACGGACAGTTTTCTGCAGGTGGCTATCAGTGAAAGGGCTCTTGCCCCAGCAGTGAAGGAATGGTTTCCTACAATGTAGATTTACTGTCTCTTCTTCCGCTCCTCCTCCTCGTCGCTCCCCTCCTGCCGGCAGCTGATACCTTCTCTAAACGCACAGGGACACTGCGCGTCTCCGCTCGGCGCGCCGGAGATCCTTTCAGCATCACACCCACAAGTGCGGAATGTTAATGAGAAAGCGTTGAGACACGGAAAGAGCCGAGCGCCTTACACTTGGTGACAAGAGTGCATACATTGTTCACATGGGTGGCCCCGTGGGACTCAAACCCTTTTAACCTATCTTGTGGTGTTAGTGCCATTCCTTTACCCATTGAAAGGGAATAGACCGTCTAATCCGGTCAGGTTTAGTGTCTAGTTATACCTATTGAAGTATAAAGGGAATAGAACCCCAAATGTCTTGCTCTACCCGCTGAGCTACACGGGAATGAAATCTTAAGTCTTAAGAGTGTCAATGCCATGCCATGCATTATGCTGCATGGTAAGCTTCAAAAAGAGGCGTTGAGATACAAAAACATCCAAAGGTTTTCAAGTGGATTGACTCGCTTCATCCCAGAGCCATTATATGTGTGTGTTTAGCCCGTATGATATGGTATTCAATACGTGCTCTTAAACTTTAAAGCTTCAAAGCTCTACTTTAAAGCTAGTTGTTATTGCTATGTCAGAAGGTCAATCTGCTCATTACTTGATGCTGTCTTAATGTTATACGAGATGATTGCGGGAAGGTTTTCCAATCCAACACCCAGAACGCTCCCTAGGGAATTGATTTGTCATCCCCCACCAAGTTCCTGTTAATTGCATTCTTCACAAACTCATCTGAGCCCCTTGAGGTCATAGCCATTATTGCAATAAAAACAGGCCAGAAACCACAATATCAAAGGCATTTTGAGAGTAGATCATGCTCCATATATGTTTTCAAATTGGTTTACATCAGAGCAAAACAGGAGGACATTTTTCACCATAACTATTTATAATGATAGTGGAAGTACACCATGTTTCTAATTGCATTAGAACTGGGAAATTTTCCAAATTTGAGCATTTAGATAATGCTCTTATCCAAAGTAATTAGTGAGCGAGTGAAGCATTCAAAAACTTGCTCAAGAGCACTGCAACAGGACTAGTGACTACTGGTCACACACAGGGGCTCCTGCAGGGGTCTATGACCTTATAATAAGGGGATGGTCCCTTTAACCACTGATTGACGCTTCCACCCTTCTTAGAGGTGCATGAGCCATAGCAGTAGTGGGGCAGCAAGCTTATAGTCGATCTGTATTTGATATTTGTGGGAATAAAATGAAAGAAAGGAAAAAAATCTATCAAATTGAATGTGTGATAGTTACATGGTCCTGCCCCATCAAAGATTAACTTTGCTGCAAGCCCAATCCATTAGTGAATCAATATGTAGAATAACTTTTGGATAAGGTTGTAAAAGTCAAATGTTTCATTCAAAATTGAGCCATTTGGAAGACGTGAGTCCCTCTCTCTTAAAATGATTACCAATATGAGAGAAAAACTGACATTGGAAAATTCCTCAAGGTATTTGTTATCTTAGAGCTTTTTTTTGTATAATTCCTATTTTCAAGAATGTGAAGAAAAGGGTATATATAAGGGTAGATTTGAAGCATGAATTAAAATTTTCCCCTGGAGAACTAAAAATGTGGCGTTTTGAAATGAAGTCTTTCCAATGCTTTATGACTCTCTAGATACAAGCATCCAAAATTAGTTCCAGACCATTTTAAGGGCCAATAATTTACTCAGAGGAAACTCATCAAGTGCATCATCTGGCCATCTATTATCTCAGAATAACCATTAAATTAATCTCCTCTTTAACTTTGATCTCCAAGTTATGCTCACCCCATGCATACAAATCCAGTGCACATCTGTGGGTGGCCATATATGCTATTTTAAACATGGTTAAATGGTGGAGAACTTCCCCATTGCCAACAGGAAATAAATGGCAATCCTGTCCCCTGGTTTTATGATATGCAGTCAGTATCTCAGTCTCCACAGACAGATGTATATTAATCAGTGGGCGGTGTGAGATAGCAGTTTGGGAGGAAGCTAATGAGGCTGAGAGTGAAGGGGAACCGGTGGTGGCAGCAGTTAAACAGCAACAGAATAGTTGAGTTCTTGAGTGTTGCTCAGACTTCAGCACCACGGACAGCGAATCACGGACCATTTGCCATTTACTGGACAGTCCTGTGCAAAGAACTCTTCAGCACCATGCTTATATTTTTTATGGGTGAATCCAGTTGGAATTAACCCCCCAAACTCTTGGAGTCTTAGTAAAGAGATTCGACACCCGAACCATGGCTTTGTTAGTGGCATTTTCTACCTGTCAAGAATGGAAACCTTAACCCTAATTTATTAATTTCATGCGTTACAGAGGATCACATATGTTCGTCTGCATGACCTTGTCTGGAGGTTCTGCCATGCATGAATACATTCTTGCTCCTGCTAGACTGAAATGCAATTTCAATTTGATTATCTCAGGGCATAGTTCACAATGCACTGAACATACAGGCTGACAGATAATTTCACTGTCACTGTACTGAATGATGTTCTAATGAGTTTTTGGGCTGAAATGAGAGTCACTCATAAGCAAATCAGGGACCTACTGGGCATGCAAAATGTTTACCCTCAAGTCAGTTGTTACGAATAAACCACAAGAATCAGATAATGACTTTTCACTCCCTGTTAAAGTGAAAACATTTAGCCTTTGGAGGACAGCCTATCAGTCAGTGGACTGTAGATGCAATAGGGTTCTAAGGTTTATAAGACCAAGTCAGTGACCTTTCAAAAAATGTTTCACCACTTAGCTTGTTTTTTTTTTTCCCCCCGGACAGCCACAAAGTGCATATTGTTCAGTGGTAAAATGCTGCCCAGAAATGCCGTGCAACTGTTGCCTAGCAAAAATTTACATTTAAGGCATTTAGCTACCACTCCTATTTAGTGTGAATAGCAGTTCGCTGTTTAACTCAAGGACACTTTAGCAAGGTGCTTGTCACAGAAATGCATTGGCATATTTTGTGTGTGTGAGTGTGTGTGTCTATGTGTGCGTGCATGCGCGTGGCAGAAACAGACATGGGAAAGGATAGACAGACAGACAGACAGACAGACAGACAGACAGATAGATAAGAGAGCCAGAATGGTTGTGCCTGTTTTCTCCCTCCTCCACCCAATGCCCACTGGGAAATCTAAAAGCCAGTCAGTCAGCGAAATGACTTTTTTTTGACTCGTGTGTTGTCTTGTTCTGCAGTTTGAAACTCCCCGTGTTGCTTGGATTCACTTTTGAAAGCTGGTTTGTGGAGAATCTCAAGAGATACAGTAGCAGCCTACATGTATCAAAAATAAAAAGAAATTAAATCTATATTCAGTCAACTCAGTTAAATATGCAATATGAGTCCAGAATTTAAAAAAAAACCCAAAAGTCAAGAGACACTGTGACCCCAGAATCTGAAGGTCCCATCTCATAGTTCAAAAATAGGTCAGATATAATTTGTTCATATAATGTAGCTCAGAAAGCAGTTGTTCATACAGTATGTGGCTCCAATTAATTTTCTATTTTTTACCCACTTACTGCTCTTCAGGCGGGCTGTGAGGGGCTGGAGCCAATCCCAACATACATTGAGCAGAAAATAGGAAGACAACTAACACAGATGTACAGATACAATGCTCACATTGAAGCTACCCATGGGCAATATAGAGAATCCAATCCAGCTGACTTTTTTTTTATCTATTTATTTGTTTATTTTTTTCAGAGGAAACCCACACAAACACAGAGAGAACAGGCAAACTTATTACTGAGAGAGCTGGGGTGTGGAACCAAGATCTTCTGGTGTGAGGTGACTCTTAACCACTAAGTCACCGTTCTGCCCTCAAGGATCAAGTTCAATATTTCCAGATGTTTATGTAAGGCAGCTGAAATTATAATTCAAAAGAATGTTGTTGTTTTTTGTTTATGTGGTGCGAAAAATTAACCATGTCTCAAAACTTCCTTGAAAAAAAGAAGTATAATTCTAGGTTCTAAAGTTCTAAATTAATCTAAACTTAGCCAAACTAATCTGCAAGCAAAACTACCAAATGACATCTGGATGACATTTGGGTGAACTGTTACTGGAAGATAAAAGCATATGTTGGTGATGTATAGACTGGGTAATTATCCAATTAAAAAAATTCTATTATGTAACAGCATAATAAAACTGCATCTATTAAAGCATCTACACCCACTTTTCATGTATGGAAAATTCAGATTCCCGCAGGGAAAACCACTGATGCCGTGTTTTCCATGCCATTTAACAGCTGAGCACAAGTATTAGAGGAATCACATGATGTCTCCTAAAGCTGAGAGAAATATTTACAGCACTACAGAAAAAGCAAAAAGAACATCATCATTTCAAGAATTGCAACTTCACTACAATATTTCACAAACAAGGCAAGGCACCAAAAAAAAAAAAAAAATACACTGAAGATATTGATCTTTTTGCCTGCTTTGGGAAGACTTTGGTTATTTTCCATGTTATATCAATTGATTAGGGCACTGAAAAGGACAGGGCTTCTTTGTGACTTGGAGGCTGCTGACGTGACAGAGACTGACAAGCTGTTTGAGCATACGATATAGAGGTGATGGGAATACATAACAAGGCCTATGAAGACAAAGAAGTTGCTGGGCCAAGCATATATCGCTATTAGAAAACTTCTAGGGAGTCAGACCAGCAGGGATCAGTCCTAAGGTCAGGAAGATTGCTGAGACTGGACACTGTGACTGTCTCAGCCTGCGTCAGTAGCCTTCAATCTCTACTGGTGTTGCACTGAGCTCATTTGAGATTTGACCTCCAAAACACTGTCTCTCCCTCGGATCAGCGCAGACTTTCCAAACTAATAGCAAAAAAATACGTTCAGTCCAACAACAAAAAATATACAATATTTGCTTTTCCAGAAAGGATGTTGTTAGATTCATTTCAGCTAAAATAATCATACTGTCTTTTCATTACTAACATTGGAAGGGCGTTATTTCAAAATGAAATAGCCAATATTTTACTCTTAGAAATACAAAATGTTTATAAGGATAAAATCTGTATTTTTGAAATCTGGTAAACCTCAGTTGCACTGAGCACCTTCCTAATTGTGTGAATGTGAAGCAGGGTAGTGCTGAAATAAAGCATGTGTAATCAGCAAACCTCACACGGATAAATTAAGGATACATTTAAAAAAAAAAATCATTATAGTAACAGCATATTTCTTCAGGGTCATGTCTTGATTCAAGCTGCACAGCGGAAAGGACATTTTAAAGAACGAGCTCCGTGACGAATGTTGCTACCGGAGAGAATGTAAATGGATGAGGTTGGAGATGGTTAACATCGTTTATTAATTGCCGACAAGTGTAATAGTGCTTCCAGCTGTTTGCATTGTGTATTCAATTCCTGTATTTTTTCATATAATCTTCCTTCGTCTAATGATTTGTGCTCCTGAACCCCTTGCTTGAAAAGCACATTTCATTCTCGTGTTTTCAGTTGAATTGAATGTTTACATGGTCCTTCACAATGATTTTTATGAACCTAAGAACAATGAAATCCATTCAAAATCAGTTCTAAAATGGAAAGAAGTCATGGAAATCAGCCTTAAAATGATGTTTCTCAAATTCTTAAAAGTTTACTTTTGAAATATGTATGATTTTAACTTGGAAGGAGCACAGTCTCTTGCTTCATTAGCTGCTCTTCTCATCTCCTCTCTTCCATTCCCTCCACCAACATCAGGCATTTCAAACCCGATTTCCCCATCCATCCATCTATGCATCCATCCATGCATGCATGAATGCATCCATCCATCCATCCACATCCCTTCCCTCTATCTTCTCTTTGGTCTGAGCAGAACTAAACTTTACAGTGGGACCCGCGGTCATGGCTACTTGAGTGATTGGTTTGGTCTGACTAGCTCAACCTGGAACCGAGTCTCTCGCCACCACGGCCTC
>OMLF01037225.1:12652-28754 GCA_900302615.1 Holocentrus rufus | reverse complement strand
GGCCCCCGCCGCTCAGCAGAGCCCTCTGCACAAAGCCGCCGGGCAGCAGGGCCCCAAACCCACCCAAACCCAGCCGCAGAAACCCCAGGCGGGAACGGGCGTGAGCGGACCGTTCGCTCCCACCGCCGCCAAACAGCCGACCGACACGAAGACCACGACGCCGGCGCCGGTTCCAGCCACCGACGCCCAGAAACAACCGAAACTGACAGAGGAGAAGCCCAAGACGGAGCCCGAGAGCCAAACTGCCAAAGAACCCAAACCCTCCCAGAAGAAGGGAGAGCAGATCACACCCATCAAGGAGATTAAGAAGTCCAGACACTATGATGTAAGTCCCATTTTTTTGCTAACATCTGTTTTCCCGTGGCCTTATTCCAGTGGATTAACCTGTGTGTTGACCTGTGGACAAGTAATGTGCCAACAGTCACTGTTTAAGGTACAATTACTCAAAAACAGTATAAACAATAAACAGTGTGTGTACAAATCTTACTAATGCATAATGCACTTACAGTATGGGGACTTTCAGTATGTATGAGAACAGTTTTAAAGGAAAAGGTCACCCAAAATACAAAATAAAAAGCTATTTTCCCACATCCCCCCCGGTGCACTCTGTCTGAACCTCTGAGGTTTCCAGTCTCTGCTTCCATCTGTCTTTTCTCCTGGAACTGCAGTGCACATGTAGATTTTTGACGCTTTGAGCTGCACAAAAGAAAACCCATCCAACCCAGTTGTTTTGGGGTGAGGGAGGACAGGGAAAAATATTTGCAAAGTGGAAACCTTTCCACACAAAATGCACTGGGGTGAGAGGGAAAATATCTTTTCTTTGTATTTTGAGTAAACTGTCCCTTTAATGTATACCTCCCAAACATATCCATTCCATAATTTACAGGCCAATACACCAAAATAAGGCAACTGAAGTGTGTTTCTGATTTTTTGTAACCTCTGTTTGTCCACAGAAAGCTTCCTAAGCATGCACACTCCTTTTCAGCAAACTCTGCTTCATGCTCATGGAGTTTTTTTCAGGTTTTTTTGAAGCTCAATAAGGAAAATCCATCATACTGCTTTTGTGAAGACTGTTCTACTGACGCTCCATTCATATTAATGCGCGCATTTGAGAATTCATTCTCTGCTTGTAAACAAAAAGAGGCAAGAAAACATTTCATGAGTCACGACGATGTCCGAGTCTCCACAGTAAATCTTTCAGTCAGTAAGGTTTGGGGTTGCCTCCTCACAACCCAGTAAACTCATTTATTTAGGTATCATTTATTTGAAATATTTACTTTTAAAAACAACAGAGACAAGGGAGTAATAGCAGGTATGTCATAACGTCATAGAAGTAAGTAGAAAATAATCTAAAGTGATATAAAGCAGTAAAGGAATGCAAGAAATGAGCTTAAATTCCAACAGTGCTGAAAAGCAGCCTATAACAGAGAATTTTTGCTGTGGTATCTTTTCTCCTTGTAAGATAAAAAAAAAAAAAGTACAGTTTTTGCAAAGTAATTTTTGGACACAAATCTCCCATTATTTTCTTATGAATATTTTAGACCCTTTCCTGCATGTTCCTGCTGCTCGGTGCTTTCAGTTCTAAACTAGGCTCATTTGGTATCTTGGTCGCTGAACCATGAAATACTTTGAAACGTTTGTTTATTCTTTTGGCAAACCAGCTAAAATGAAGAGGAATATGTTTGCACTGCCTTGCCCACAGACCTTTCATTTATTGATGATATTTTTAGTTTTAAACATTTATTTGAATGGGAAGAACAATTAAGTTCAAGTTCTTAATTATAGTCACAGTCTGGGAGCCTTGAGAAGCCTCAATATATTTAGTGGTGCTAAGAATCTTCATTTACTTACAGTGAAATGAGATGATTTTTGGGTTAAATAAATTTGGGGAACAATGTCATGAAGTACTATTTGTGCCATTTGTGTCATCAGTTCAGATGTAATCCAGAGCGGTAAGGAAAAGGGAAAAGATGCAAGAAAAAAAAAATCATTTTTCATTTTTTTTCACAGCACCCTTCTCTTGCATGATCACACTATGTCGCTAAAGGTGTACTATGCAAATGTGAACTATATTGTCATTCAGCTGGATGATCTCAGGGGTAATGGGAAACCCAGCCCAGAGGTATTTTGTGTGAAATCTTCCTTTACTCCCCAATATAGTTTAAAAAAATGAGGCCAGTACCTCATTTAGAAAATGAATAATTTACATCAAGAAATAAGGGGTCACAGAGGGTTGTCTTGGACATGACTTAGGATATTCTGTGGAGCCTGGTTATTTATAGTCGTACGTCTGTGGCTTTTTGTAAACCATATTATTGAGTCCCTCTCTGCAGAGTGCTGAGGCTGCAAGTGGCAGCAAGGCGGCAGTTAATTGTGCCTTTTCTTACTCAGTGGCAGCCATCACTCTTGTTGAAATATGTATAAAGATCAGCATGCCATGATTATGCTAAACCTCCAAAGCCCCCAGCTGAAGTAATGCTGCCATGGGTCTTTTCAAAGGCAGCACAGACCTTCAGCGGTTGGAGAGTTGGTATGAGATTAGCTAAGTTTAGTCTCCAACACACTACAATGTTTTAACCTATGAGGTTTTATAGACATGATTTTATCATTTTGTATTTTTTCACCCATCCCCCTTTCATTTACCAGGTTAGTCCCTTTGACATTATGATTTGGCATGTTATTGTTTGATGAACAGAGCCATTGATGGAGTTTAAATGCTGTAGTTTTTTTTACGTTGCAGAGACTTTAACTCACAATCCTACTTGAAGCCCAATGTCAAGTAACCTGGAATTGTTAGATTCCTCATAGCTCATAGAAGCACGGCAAAAAACCATTTTGTCCAAACTCTTTCTATCAATGGCTCAGCAAATAGTTAACAAACATAACAACTCTGAGCCACTGTATGAGTGGTCACTGAGGATTTATCTTAATATTATCAGTCATCACATTATTTTAGTTTGCTTAATTAAAATCAGACTGTACTCTTTGTATGATGATAGTAATTACATATTTGAAATGGAATTACACTATAATAAAATCAAAATATTTAAATTAAGATTTTGTTTAAAGGACAATAGCAGTTGTTAGTGGAGTTGATATGTCAGATGGGTCAGTTTTGGAAATAGGGAGGGCAAATCTCTTCTGTGTATTAACTACTGTAAAACTGTTCGTTGTTTTCCTATGTAACTGTATGAAAACCTTAAAGATATTCTAACACGTTTGTGAAATGAGTCTTGTCATTTTTTCTGTTCTTTCTGTGTTTTGCAGTTTTTCTGTGCAAAGATAAGCTCTAAATCTTTTTTGTTTTGTATGTTTGTTTGTTTTTTGTATGTTTTGTTACCATTTTCACATGCAAGAGCAACTTCATTTTGGGGTAAATGGTAAGCATACAATTTAGGCCCACATCAATGCATTAGTAACTCTGACAATAGAGAAATTTAAACTCGGATGCTCTTTTTTTTATTGTCTAATTACTATAACCAAACTATATTCTATAACAGGGATTTCATTTTTGTTTGATCTGAAACAAATGCATTGTTCCTGAAACCTGTACGATCGTTGTCTGTTAGCCATCAGGGAAACTAAACAACTTTACTGCTATGGACAGTGCTTAAAAGATCATATTTTATTGTGGTATTGACACTAAACTCTTTGAATTGTATTATATGTGAAAAGCAGTATATGTTTGGTCTTAGCTCGTTCAAAAAATGGCTTTTTAAGAGAAGCTGCTAAAATCAGGTGGCAGGGTTTGTATTAATGGACATAAATGTGCTTTCATCAAAAGATAAGCCCTTGAACAGGAAATCTTGCTAGATTTGTGCCTTTTCAGATGCATTTTGTAGTGAATGTAATGAATCGATCTTCTACTACCTCGATCGAGCTACTACTTGATCTACTACAGGTCATAGCATGTTTGTTCAGGCCAACTGACATATGTAAAAATCTCAAATCCAGAGTCTGAAAGTATATCATTTACTGGTTTCAGTTTTAATCAGTATATACAGGGCCTAAAATGCACAATTTACAGGGTGTTACTTGTGCTGCAATCCTACTATTTTAGCATCCATATTTGATGTTTAAAAAGCTGTATGAATTTGTAAATAAAAATTGAAATCAGATAGCGAAATTTCATATTTTCTCTACTTTTGCTCCGCTAATTGAGGCAGTATCAAAAATGTCTGAATATAAATTCAATGGGCTTAAATGGTATGCCTACCCTTACCCAGCACCAACACATTCTCACTGATTGGGATGAATCATGACTTAAATTAGAAACTCTTTTCTTTCCAAATCTAATGCATTGTCCCTTTCTCTCTCTCCTCTGCCCCCTATAGGACACAAAGAACAACAGCAGCCATGACTTGTCACGCAGTCCCCAGAGCCTCAGTGACACAGGCTACTCTTCAGATGGCATTTCCAGCTCCCACAGTGAAATCACAGGCCTAATCCAGGAGGAGGAGATGAAGCTGAGTGAGAGGGGCATCAGTGGGCGAGGATCCCCACCCAGCCCCTCCGAAATCACCAAGCTGGAGAGCTCCATGAGGCCCCTTCTAGAGAAGAGCCTTTCAGAAGAGAAGGTGGACAGAAGGGGAAGGAAGCACAGAGACAGGGACCTGGACGACCGAGGGAAACAGCGGCCACGGTCCTTGTCAATAACACCAGAGGCATACGACTCAGACGAGGAATTAGAGGACATACTGGAGGAAGAGGAGGATGGAGGAGAGTGGGAGGGCAAACGTAAGGAAGGAAAGGAAGAGAAGAAGGAGAAGAAAAAGAAGGAGAAAGAGGCAGAGCCCACAGAGATGACAGATGAGGAGTTCATGAGGAGGCAGATAATGGAAATGAGTGCTGATGAAGAAAATGAGGAAGAGGAGGAGGAGGAGGAAGAGATGGAGGAAGAGGAGGACGATGAAGATGAAGGATATGGTTACCAGAAACCCAAGAAAAGCCACCATAAGCACATTATCTCCGACTCAGGGAAAGAAAAGAGACGCCTTCAGCACCACTCCAGCAGTTTTGAGGAAGAAACCAAGAGCTCTACTGATGTGTACAAAGGTTCAGCGGAGGAGGGCGAGGAAGATGTGATGGCATCACAAGGAGGCCTAAGGCGCTTCAAGACTATTGAACTCAACAACACCAATAGCTACAGTCGAGACATGGAACTGGGCAATGAAAATGACCTGAGCCTTGACCGAGAACCGGAGCTAGAGATGGAGAGCCTGACAGGATCTCCTGAGGAGCGTTCCAGGGGTGACTATTCCTCCACTCTGCCACCCACCTCCTCCTCCTATGGCTCAGGCCAGTCTCCTACTTCCATTTCCTCCATGGAGGAGGATAGTGACAGCAGCCCGAGCAGGAGGCAAAGGCTAGAAGAGGCCAAGCAGCAGAGAAAAGCGCGCCACCGCTCCCATGGCCCTCTCCTCCCCACCATTGAGGACTCCTCAGAGGAGGATGAGCTGAGAGAGGAAGAGGAGCTTCTGAGAGAGCAGGAGAAGATGAGAGAGGTGGAACAACAGAGAATAAGGAGTACAGCCCGGAAAACCAAAAGGGACAAAGAGGAACTGAGGGCTCAAAGGCGCAGGGAAAGGTCCAAGACACCACCTAGTAACCTCTCACCCATTGAAGATGCCTCCCCAACAGAAGAGCTGAGACAAGCTGCAGAGATGGAAGAGCTCCATCGCTCCTCTGCCTCTGAATATTCCCCACAGAGTCTGGACTCAGAGGCGGAGGGGTACGAGTCTAAACTCTACAAGTCAGGCAGTGAGTACAATCTGCCTACCTTTATGTCTCTCTACTCCCCTATCGAGAAATCATCAACCACAACAACCACCACGGCACCGTCTTCTACTTCCAAACCACTGAAGAGTGCTGAGGAGGTTTATGAGGAGATGATGAGGAAGGCAGAAATGCTTCAAAAACAACAGAAACAACAGCAACAACAGCAGCAACATGGAAGACATGGACAGTACTATGAGGAGGACATTAATGGACAAGGGTACGATGACGAGTATGAATATGAACAAGACCAAACAGGATATGACAATGAAGCAGTGGAGACAGAAACAGATATTTATGAGGAGATCCGCCAAACATCTCAGAATATTACCAAGATGCAGCAGGCAACTGATGAGCAGGTGGAGATTGAGATTGAGAGCTCCTATCCAGACAAACAGCTCCTAGATACAGGTTCAGCCTTCGCTAAGCTGCTGGAGCAAAGTAATGCACTTCTGACTCCAGGGACCAGCCCAACCCAGATCTCAGCTCCTGTGTCCTTTGCTGAGACTGGAGGGCGGATCCCTGATGTCCGAGTAACCCAGCACTTCTCAGCCAAAGATGCACACAAAGACAGGATCAAGAGCCAGACGGGAAAGAATGGAATAACGCCAGCAGTGGCTGCCACCACTATTGCAGCCTATGGAGTTTATGCAAGAGATGCGGTGACTATTTCTCAGACTAGTTCGAGCCACACTATCACATCTACTCAGTCTGGTATTTATGGCAGACACACAGGAGGCCCTGCCACATCCACAACTACAGTCTCAAGTGTATGCAGCAAGATTGCCGAGATAACCCAGGCCTATAGCCAAAGGGAGGTTATCACTAGACGGGTAGGGGAGACCAGGGGCGTTCAAGTTCGAGATAGCTCAACATCTTCCACAGAGAGAATTATCGAGCCACGCTCTCCTAAGTATACGACTTATTATAGGAGCACCAGTCCTCCTCTATCTCCATCACCGCCACCACAAAGTCCCACCCGTTCACCCTCCAGAAGAGCCACAGCTGAGTTCTCCACACAGACTTTGAGCTCTGGTATGGGGATGCAGTCAGCTGGTTCCGGACCACCATCTCCAGTTATGGCTCAGAGTACCCAAACGGGGCATCGATCAGTTTCCCCACGACTCTACCGGCAGCAGTCCTCCCAGGATGCCCCCTACTCCCCACCCCCAAGTCCGGCAAGACCAATGACAGTCAACACTGCCACTTCTCCTCTGTCTTCACCAACTCGTTTCAGCCGTCAGTCAACATTTGAGACATACTCCCCAGGTGCCAGCCCTCCAGACACCCCACCTTACCAGCAATCACCTACACGTAGCTTCTACCGAACACAAAGGGTAGAGAAGGTGAATGTGGGCACCAGTATGGTCACCACAGTCAGCACGTATAGCAGAGGTTCAATTTCAATGGATAACATCTCCCTCTGTCGTATATCCACCGTCCCAGGCACCTCCAGGGTAGAGCAGGGCCAGATGATCCACGGAGGAAGTGTTGTGGACCTCAGAACAGCCACCAAACCAGCTCCAGTTATCATGACTGACCAGGGAATGGATCTCACCTCCCTCGCCACTGAGAGCAGGAAGTACCATGGTGGATCAGAGGGGAGCAGACACTCGACAATTGTACAGCCACTGATTATGAACCTGAATGCCCAGGAGACTACCACACCAACCACTGTGAGTGTGACTGTAGCAGCCTCCATGTTCATGTCCCAGCCCAAACAGCCAACCGTCTATGGTGACCCCCACCAGAACCGGGTGGATCTGGGTCAGGGCATGGGTTCAGCTGTGTGTCTGTCCCAGAACAAACCACCTCCTACTGACCCATCAATACCAAAAATTGATGCCAAACTAGAAGACTTGAGTATCCAGCAGCAAGAGCTACAGAGACAGCAAGAGAAGCTACAGAAGCAACAAGAGCTGCTTGAACAACAGCTTCAGCAGCACCATCAGATGCAACAACAACAGCAACAGGCATCTGCCTTGGCCAGGTACAATCTTACTGGCCAGATCTCTCCTTTACTGAAGAAAGACCTGCTGGTTAGCCAGACAAGCAATGCCTCAGCTGTGGTCAGTACCATATCACCAGCTGTTAATCCTGAGTTATATGGCACTGGTCCAGTTGAGCTGAAAGGGAAGCCCACTCCTCCTGGTGTGATGAATCTGGCTGGGGACAAATCACCCCATAGCGTGGTGGTACAAATGGATGGAGGGCCAGGGCAGGGTGGAGCTGTGACCCAGCTAGTGAAAGTAGAAGAAGGGCAGGATGCTATGGATCTGACAGGAGGCCAGATTAAACCAGACAGCCAACCAGCTTGCTGTGATGTTGTTTACCGGATTCCATTTGGCAGAAGCTGTGTTGGTGGGCCTGAGAAAGAGGGTGTAAGGCCTCCTTCTGCCCCACCTCTCAGCTATGACTCAGATCCAGAGAGACAACCTGGAAGATACCATGAGTATCCGATGGATACACGCAAGGCTTACACTCTGCCTTTCCCTGGCAGGCTTCAGCCTTCAATGTCTGATACAAACCTAGCTGAAGCTGGGCTACATTCCTACCATTCCAAACTAGACCCACACCTTCAAGCCTCTGGAGAGCTTGCCATCGATTTAACTGCTATGAAACAAGCCTATGAGGGGGGTTATATGGGGATGCAGTATGGCTCTTATACAGACTTGCGCCATGGAGGGGACATCACAGCCCCAACTCTGCCTATAAGGAGATTTAATTCCCTGTCTAACATCAGTTCAGACTATGGCTATTCCGCTCGTGACATAGCTAGCTTCCAGGAGTCCAACCTGGCTCAGTACAGTGCTACAACAGCAAGGGAGATCAGCCGGATGTGTGCAGCACTAAACTCTATGGATAGGTATGGAAGTAATCCAGACTTGATGCAGTTTGGCAGTTTGGGAAGAGGACCTGGGCCTGCGGCATCCAGAATTGCAGCAGGTCTAGGAATGAGACCAAACCTCCTCTTTGGACCAGACGGGAAGCCAATCTCCCACAGTCAAGCACTAACCAACCTTATCAATGCCAGGCAGGCCAGTCTCAGAGCCATGTACCCTGCAGCCATGAGGTCCGCTGATGGAATGATCTACTCCACCATCAACACTCCCATTGCTTCTACACTTCCCATCACAACACAGCCTGCTTCTGTGCTTCGCCCATTACTGAGAGGGGTCTATAGGCCATACCCCTCTGCTAACATGACACCTGTGCCTCTATCTAGTCTCAGTAGACTACCGATAACACCCAGAATGCCCTTATCAGGACAAGCTCCATTCCGTTACCCGGCACCAAGTCTTTTCCAGGTGGCTGCAGCCACCACCACTACCGGTGCAGCAATTACTTCAGCACCAGTGAGTGCTCCGGTGACCATTTCTATGCCAACAACCACCTCTGCAGACCAAGATGCACCTGTCTACCTGGGCAAAGGTGCCGTTGTGACCTCCTCATCAGCAGTGGCCACCTCAGTGCCAGTGGTTGTCATACCAACAGAGCCACAGCAGCAGCCAATCAATCTGTCCCAGGCGCACCTCCACAGTCAACAGCAACAGCAAGTGACAACCACTCAGCAGCAACCCCAGCCACCTCCAGCAGCCCACGCCTACCCACCCTCCGCTCCTGCACATACACAGGGCTACACCCAACCTCCAATAGCCCCGTCTGCCCCTACCAGCGGAATTCCCATTTCAGGGGGTCTTCCTCCATTCCCTCCACCAGGCTCTGTACACAGAGAGGGGGAAACAGAAGAGGAGAGGTTGCACCGGCAGCAGGAGCAGCTTCTGCAGATGGAGAGAGAGCGCGTGGAGCTGGAGAAACTAAGGCAGTTGCGTCTCCAAGAGGAGCTGGAAAGGGAGAGGATAGAGCTGAAGCTGCACAGGGAGAAGGAGCAGATGCTGGTTCAAAGAGAGATACAGGAGCTGCAGAACATCAAGGAACAGGTAGAGGGAGAAACAGAGGAGGAGGAGGAATTGGGAGTTTGATGGTGTCTTGTTTGATGTTTTGTGGTTGTTGTTTTTATATTAGGCATTGCTTGGTATTGTCTTGTCCTGTTTCATTAGTTTGTGGTCATAGTGTTTGCTGTGGTGCTTTTATTGAATGGTTTTTATATGATCTCAAATGATCTAATTTTCATTTCTGACTAATATTTCACTGTCATGTTTTTGATGTGCAACCTGTATGGACCCACTGTATAAGATACAGTATTCCCTAACGACAGCCCAAAACCTAATCTATATAAGAATGCTTTATATATGTATGCATGTCTTAGTTGCTATTATGGTGTTGTTGTGTAGTGCAACCAAACTGTAACAGTGTTGTGGCTGATTGTTTTACTTAGGTTGGACCCTCAAGATTTCAAATAAGTGCAAAATTTGCTGTTGTGTTTAACTTGTCATGAACATGGTTCCCAGAAAAGGTAACTGTCATTTTGCTGTTAGCAAATGGGTTGGCAAGTAAAACCATTGCATACATATTTAGAGGATGGTGTGTAATTCACAGTTTCAAAAAAATGTCTTGTGACTCAAGTTGATTTTGTTAATAGAAATCTCTGAGTTTGTGTCCAGCCTGGGTGACAAAAATATGCAGTAAATCAATCGTCTGCATGTTCTGTTGTTGTCTAATAATTTTACAGCTGGAAAGTTTTTTTTTAATTTAAAGTAAGCATGGACATGCCTGTATGTGTAACTAATTGAAACTGATGAAAAGATTTCCAGATATACTCCTTAAATTTGTTGGCTAGATGGTTTCATGTTCACCTGTCTGATTTAAGAAGAAAAATTTAAACTGTATGATGTAAATACTGAATAATCAACAGCATGCCCTTTGCATTCAATCCAGCACACAATATAATACTTTGGTTTACTCTACTGTTAAGATGTTTAACAGTTAATGAACAGAATGGCTAATATGACATTTTTCTCCTTTTTTGATAGAACAAGCAGTTGAAAATCTTTCAAGTTAACTCTGTTAAGCAGGTGTGGAAGCCTTCCTTATTGAGAATGAAATACTGTAGAGATGGACTTACTAATATGCATCTCATATCCTACAGTATGAGCAAAAACTCAAAACCTTTTTTGCACCAGCCTGTCAATTACGCAGCACAGAAAATGCACTGAATATTTCCTTAAAAGCATTCTACAACTGGCAACAGCAATTGCCAATACATGCTGCTTCCCATTTCTGCTGTGCTTCCATGCTTGGATTTTGCAATAAAATAGATTGACTAATTAGGGACCATTTTCAAAACTAATCCATCAGCACAAGAATAACATACTCCATTTCATACTTTCAGTGCAGGAGCCTTATTATTTTGTTTGCATTCTTTGATCTTGGTTCTTTCCATGACCAAATGTGCCAAAAATGTCAACAACCTTGTCTTCTCTTTTCCTTTCTCCTGTCTATTTCTTTCTTTCTTCTCATCTTTTCTGTTTTTCTTTTGTCCTCATTTCCTCTCCTTACAAACCATTTCCTCACATGTGATCTGATTTATCATTTCCTCTCATCTCATTTCACCTCATATCATCCCATTTTATTTCCTTTCATCATCTCATCTCATCTCATCTCACCTCACTTATTCCATACTTCTCCATGCCTTTCTGACCTGCACTCTCCCTCTATTTTTGCCCATCTGCCCCTTTGCTCTGTTCCCCTCTCCTCTCCACCACCTCCTCCTTCTCCTCCTCACAGGTTCTCCAGCAGCAGCAGCACGAGCGGGAAAACCAGCTGGTCCTCCAGAGAGAGCAGTTGGCCCAGCAGAAGTCTCAGCTGGATCAGATCCAGTCTTTACAGCAGCAACTCCAGCAGCAGCTTGAAGAACAGAAAAGACAGAAGACAGCAGCTGCAGTCGCTGCAGCTGCAGCTGCTGCTCAGGGCGTGCAGGTGAGGAGGGTGGCTCGTATTGAGTTATAGGGGGTTTAATAGTGATGTTCGATGATCTCTTGAAAGGCATCTAGATGCTCATTTCTTGGGCACCAGTGGCTGAAAAAACTCTTGGTAGACTTGGTTAGTTATCTGTACTGTTTTTTTACTGGTAGCTAGCTAACCATACTACCTGGTCAGTTAACCATCACTGTCTTGCTGTGAATACATTTGATTTTCACCCTTGCTGATATATGTAATAGCATTAGCATTAGCAAATTAGCCTGCTCATTGGTAAGATAGCTAGCTACTGTGACAAAGCCAAAAAGTAGCTGCTTTTTCAAGTCAACAGAGCTGACTCTAAAAAATAAAAAGTCTTGCCCAAATGTCAGATATTTAGCTATTAAGTGCACACATTCAAGTCTCCAGTGGACATCCATGATGGAGCTAGATATGGTTGCCAGGAAATATTTTTTGGTTCAATCACTGACTGAAAAATTATCAGCTAGCACCTGTAAAAAGGCTTACAACCCTTTGTCCTTCAGCTGGATATGAACGGCCAGCCCCTGCACCCCTACATCGAGACTCAGATGGGCTCCCGTTCGCTCCCCAACTCCTCGTCAGAGATGTGTCTGGGGACCCAGGAGGAGCATGCAGAGATCAGGAGCAACATGAGGAAACACAGTTCCATGACCAGGCTGACCAGGGACGGCCTGGACGGAGAAGGTGTGACGTTCTACAGCTCCCCCCGCAGGATCGTAGATAGCTGTGTGCAGACGGACGACGAAGACGGAGAGGAGAGGTAACAACACGTCTGTGTGTGTTTTTGGGTGGATGGGCATATACTGTAGGTTTGTGTAAGTCTGGAGGATGTGTGTGTAGGTCTTGGGTAAGTGTGTGTGTGTGTGTGTGTGTGAGAGAGAGGGAGAGTGAATCCAGGTGCGTGTGTGCGTTGATGAAATCACTGGCCATATGAGTTTAATAGGCAAAGATTAACTTAGTAGTCGTCTTATTTGCTTAACAGCTTCCAGTAATTAAAAAACAACACACAAGCCGTGATGTACTGTAGATGCAGGCTTTATGAATAATTTATAAATAAATCCACACACACACGCAATCAGAATAAAGACATCACAGTAATGAGGGATTCAGAGGCAATCTCTAGCAGCATGGTGCAATATAAGAAAACCAGATATTAAAGCCAACACTGCTATTGCACAACATTATATACTGTGATAATGAACTGTTTTAATAATGAACTGTTTTCTCAGGATATATTGACTGCAAACTGGGTAGATATTCATAAGATACACTAGATTCAAAATCTAACTTGCAATCTGAACCTCTTTATCCTTCTTCCTTTCTTGCTATCTCTCTCTCTCTCTCTCTCTCTCTCTCTCGCCATCCCTCCATCACCAGGTACATGATGCGTCACCGCAGCAGGAGACGCGGCCGCAGCGTCGACTGCTCCGTCCAGACCGACGATGACGAGGACAAGGTTGAGTGGGAGCAGCCGGTTCGCCGAAGACGCTCCCGCTTCTCCCGCCACTCTGAGTCCAGCGCCACCGGCACCGGCACCGCCGCAGCCACGGCCTCTGACAGCAAAACTGATGCTTCTAAGATGGCGTCCTCTAGCATCGCTGTCCAGACCATCAGAGAAATGTCCTGCCAGACAGAAGTGGAGCAGCTGGGGAGAGTCTCTCCAGCGATCCATGTGACAGTACCAGACCCAAATAAAGTAGAGATTGTGCATTACATCTCTGGACCTGAGCGGACCCAGAAAGGACAGTCTCTAGCGTGCCAGACCGACCCAGAGGCCCAGTCGCAGGGGGTTGTAGCTCCGCAGCTCAGTGTACCCACCACGGTCAGTCCATATTCTTCCTCCGCCACCACCGGAACACAGCAGTCCGGCTCCGCTGACCCTCTGGTTCACCAGCGCCAGCAGCAGATCGCGGCCAACGCGGCCAAGTTTGAGCGCCGCCGTCCTGACCCACTCGACATCAACTACCAGCCTCACAACCACCTCCACAACGAGTCCATCTCCAGCATCATCCGTCAGCAGCAAACGGCTCCCAAATCCCCGCAGGTCCTCTACTCCCCAGTTTCCCCGGTGTCCCCTCACCGCCTCCTGGAGACCTCTCTGTCCAGCGAGAGGCTGAACAAGGCCCACGTCACGCCCCAGCAGAAGTCCTACACGGCCGAGTCCCCCCAGCGCCACTCATCCATGCCGCGGCCCATGAAGAGCACCCAGAGGTCCATGTCAGACCCCAAGCCCCTCAGCCCCACCACAGACGAGCACACCAAAGCCAGGCTGTCCCTTTACCAACAACAAGCACTCCAGAGCCAGGTAAAACCACCCAGACACACACACACCGAGGTTTTTCTCAAGTGTAGACCTTAATGCAGTTCCTAATATCTTGTTAATCTGCTCTGGCACACTGAAGATGGTTCTGAATGTAGAATTCATTATGCTGCACGGGTACTGCACAGCCTCCCAAAAGAATGAATGAGGGAAGATAATATAGTCAAGTTGTCTGTAATCCCAAACACTGACTAATAAAGACACGACAAACTCCACTTCTACCTGCGAAAGGCCAAGATGTTCACCATAGACTCACACTGCAGACCACAGACCTTCAGCATTTATTCTGTATTGCTGCTCATATCTGATTTTTTCTTTGGATGACGCAGAGTAAGAATAACAAAACACAGTATCATTCTTCCATGTGTTTCAGACATATTTGATCACAGTGTATGCTTTGGAGTTTGACTGAATTTTGAGTCGTCTATTTCACCGTCTTTCCGTTGTTGTGTCGCATTATCTTCCATGCTAATGGTGACTCAGCCGAAGCTGCTGTAGGTGCTGAAATGATAACAGGTGTCTCAACTGAGTCCTGGCAATGCTGACGAATTCTGATTTGAACGTTCCAAGTGCAAGCTGCATGTATCCTGCATGCCTGATTTTGTAAATCATCCATGTAGTCCAGGTTGGAGATGAAAATATACAACTCTGTGCAGCTTTTTCTCCTTATGCTAATTAGGTAATGTAACATCTGTGCCACATGTGGGGGGAAAAAATCAGAATTGTTTTGCTACAATGTGAACATAGCGTTAGGGTTGTTTTATTTGCTGACAGTGTTTGAATGTGGAAAACAACTGCTTCTGAAATGCTCAGCAAAATTATGCCTTTCCCATTATGACTTGTCAGCCTTGTTGAAAGTCATGCACTGCTGCTTTTTTGATTGCAAAAGTATAACACGTTATTTGGCAGCCATCTTCAGTTTGCAAGCCTCACCACTAAGAGTGTGGTTATTAGTCCTGGCATGTGACAGGAGGATGCACAGTCCCAGAGAGGCAAATTATCTGCAGCACAGTAATTATTCTGTGTACAAACACCCATGAGACTTATCGTTAGTTAAAATGAACACTGGGCACTTGATAAACCAAGATGGGATACTTCACAGATTATCAGTAGATATTTAAAAATCGGTATAAAATACAGTATACAGTATATTTAGATAACGTTTTATAACCTTTGACAGTTCAGAAGCACCGACTTCACACAGTCATCATTTTGCTCTCTAATCGTTTGCCCCAGTCAAACTTGCCAAACGGCATTAATACTGAATGGTCTCTACAGCTTTGACTGAAACCATTCCTTTGGTTCCACTTTGCTCCCCTCTCTATATTTTATGAGTGTTATTAATGTTTTATGTGAATGTTATGATGACTAATCCCTTTTGTTGTTTATGGATTTTTCAGACTATACTGTAGTTCAAAGTCTTCAAAGTCCTTTTGAGTATACAGACTTTTCAAATTGAGATATCCATCATCTGGAAAAAGTGAAATCTACACCTTCAAAATGATTGCTGGCTTGAAAGTAACACTCAATAGGAAATATTATTGCCTACTGCTCTTTTAAGAGCTTTGATTCCAAAACAGTAACTTTCACAGCGACAGAGTTGAAGGGTCTACACTCGCATCACTATCAGTACATGATTGGCTGGTAAGTGGTGGGCGGCACATGTTTTTCCACAGTTGAGATGTATTATAGAGAGCAGATGTATTTAGGAATGAAAGCATTTATTTTCTTATAGCTAATTAATGAAGATCAAACTATAGCCTGCAACAGGAATCAGGACTGTCCAGCATTCACCAGCTTTTTCACATATTGGTACGGAGCCCAAAGTGAGATAACAGGGCAGTTAAAATTCTCCAGATTCAGGTCTCAAGATTATATAGAAGTTCACACTCAAAGATACTGAGTTATATTTTATTTTGCCAAAAGACTGGTACTATTCCTGCCAATATCTGGTTGGCTTAGTAAAATACTGGAGCCTTACAGAGTTATAAGCTTTAAAAATGGAGACCTTTGAGTCTAAGACCTTTGAGTCACAACATTAAAGTGTGGACTCAAATTATTCTGGAGGAGTCGGTATCTAAAAGGGAATGTTATGGCTGGCTGTCA
>OMLF01037225.1:0-12632 GCA_900302615.1 Holocentrus rufus | reverse complement strand
TGTCATATGGCCAAACCCTCCCCAAGACTCTGCAGTGTAAGGTAGGATTAATAAAATAATGTAGGCTAGTTTATTAATAGCCTGAAAATGAGTAATCATGCCCATTATATGATAAAAAAAAAAAAAGGTTTTCTAAAATTTCAGTTCTCTGAGAAAGTTTGTAAAAGGAATTTTGCTTTGTTTGCATCAGTGAGGACTCATAGCTAATGACTTTATTTTTTAAATGTGAATTCTGTGATGACTAGCCCCTTTGTACATGGATTTTCACAGTGTTGTAGTTTTTTCTCTTAATCCCTTGAGGCATAAGGAGTACGTTTTCACTGCCCGCTCATAAAGATACAATAAATTAGACCTCAAGAGGATTTTTCCTACTGCTGCCCCCACACTTATCAGCATGACAAATAGCCTGACGTACAGTGTATGATTTATTGAAATGCAGCTGTAACAGGTTAGTTAAAATTGTTCCCACAGATGGAATACTGCATTTTCATGACGTAGCACTCACTCTTAGAGACAAAAATATACACACTAGCCCACATACATCCTCTTGTTCATTCATAGTACTAATAAGCCATGGGAAAACAATGACTCAGCCCATGAAGGTACAAGCGTATGTTTTGTCTTGAAAGGAGAATAGTCAGTCCACCCACATTCAGTATTTTATTAGCTCCTCCACATAGTGCAGTCAAAGGATACCGCTAAAAGGATGCAGGAAAATAAAGCAAAGCATATTTTCTCTTGGCTTTTAGGCTGATGGAAACGTTGCCAGTAGGTTGGGTTTAGAGCCAGGCTGGGGATTTGAAGGCTGTCTAAAAGCTCAGATCAGAAGCCATCCAGGAGTCCTATTCAAGGGGAATGCTGTATCAGAGCTCATGAAAAATAAGGACAATAACATTATATTATATACTCTATTACTTCAAACATTTTCATTTACAGGTAAGAAAGAAAGGCACAGATGTGCCACCTACATGTTCAATAGGCAGGAAAACCCCATAAGGGGTTTTCAGACCAGCTCACTAGTCTGTTCATTCCCACAGGCGTCCATATTCTAAAGAGATATTTCACCCAAAATTTTAGAATCATAATCAAAATCGAGCAGAGTAAGCTACAGCGTATATAATGTGCAGGGAGCGTCAGGCTCACTTTAAGTTCAAAGAATAAAACTATTGCACATTATCTGCATTGCTGAAAGTAAATGTGAAAATTGCAAAGCAGATAATGTACATAAACTTTACTCTTTTAATTTGTAATCATAATCAAAGTCTGAAAATTTGCATCACATATTTCATTTTATGGGGCACAAAATAGGCTTTGACATGTTGCCTCAGTAAAGCACGAGATCCTCAAAATGATTTTCAAGTTCCCATATAGTCAAATGATAAAAGGGACCAGAAATGTCACTAGTTGTAATGTTTTTGTATGTCTTCTAACATGAAGTCCACTCTTGTTGTCCCGTTGTCCTTGTCTCTGTGTCTTTATGTGTCTCCTTTGTCTTCCTTGTTGGTTCCCTGTTGGCGTGTCCTCTCCTCGTCTCTCCTGTTCCCTGATCTTTTTTCCTTTTGAGTTTTCCTCTTTCTTCCTTATCCCCATCTTATCGCCCCTCTTCCCTTCATTTTTAATCTATCCTTCCTCTACCGACCACCCCTTTCCTTTCTACCCTTTCACACCTTTCTCAACCCCCTCGCTTTTGTCTTTCTTCGTTCTTTTCCTTCACATTTCCTGCACTACTTTTTTTCCTCTTTCCCACTCATGCTTTTGCGACCCCATTACTCACTCTTCTCTCCGTCCCCATCTTACCTTCTTACCTCTCTATCTTTCCTTGACTGATTCCCATCATCTCCTCTCTTTCTCCTCCTCTGTCTTCCTCCTTTTCTCCCCGTTCCTATTTCCCCCTCCCCATCACTCCTCTTCCATTCCTCTCACCTTACACTTCCTTGTCTTTTTCTCTCCACCATCTTTTCCCATCTCTCATCCCTTTCTCTGCATTCCCATCCTCTCCCTCTCTCCTCGTCCCTCTATTCCTTTGCACTGATCTCTCTTCATACTTCTTTGTTTCTATTTTGCCTCTCCCATTCCTCCTCCCTCCTTTCCATGCTTGTCTTTGTCTTCCCCCATCTCTCCCCTTCTCTCCCCTTCTTTTCTTTGTCTCTCCAGTTGGTGGCCCTACAGCAGAGCTCCCTGCTCCGTAAAGTGAAGCGGACCCTGCCCAGCCCTCCACCAGAAGAGACTACCACTTCGGCCCATCTGCCCATGATGACGCCCGCCCTCCCACAGGTCTACCTGCCCTCCGTGCCCAGTCTCAAGCCCGGCTCCCGGCCCGGCCTGGCAGCCAAAGCCAGCCTCCTCAAAGACCTCACCCACGAGCTGAAGGCCGTGGAGCAAGAGTCGACCAAGCTGAGAAAGCAGCAAGCCGAGCTGGAGGAGGAAGAAAAAGAGATTGATGCTAAGCTGAGATACCTTGAGCTGGGGATCCATCAAAGAAAAGAGACACTGGTCAAGGAGAGGGAGAGGAGGGATATTGCCTATCTGAGGTGTATGGGTGACACCAGGGACTATATGTCTGACAGTGAGTTGAATAATCTACGTTTAGCGGCTGCAGCAGCTTCGTATGAGAGCAATGGGCTGCTAACAGCTAGGCCAAGCACCGCCCCACTCAGCCAGTTCACCAGTGACCTAAATACTGCAGCCCAGTACCCACCCACCTCATCCTTCCTCTCCTATCAGTACCCCCAGAGCCAACCAGCTGCACCAACTCAACCGTCAAGTGCACCCTATCCATCTTCGACATTCAACCAGCCTCCTTATCCATCAGTGTCTCAGTCCCAGGCGCTGCCACAGCCTACACCAATCCAGAGCCACGGCCCCCCTCCAGCACCCTCCTATCAGTCTCAGTCCTCCTACCCTTCCCACACCTACCCCCAGTCTCAGCCCCCATACCCCCAGACAGACCTGGGGGTGCCAGCTGCACCTCAGCCACAACCCCAGCCAGGACACACTGGTTTTGGGCCTGCACCGCCTGGCCAGCCCCCATACCCCACCCACAGCTCACCCTATCCCAGTGCTGTGTCCTACCCCAGCCAGACCACACCATACCCTGGGCAGTCCCAAGCCGACATCCTGACGGTCCACCCAGGAAGACCCAGGCAGACATCACTGGCCGATCTAGAGCACAAGATGCCAACCAACTACGAGACCATCAGCAACCCCACAGTGGTGGTCACCACCACAGCCCAGGACGCCACCTATTCCAGTGCAGCCCCCTCTTATGGTCAGTACACTGGTACAACAACAATGGCCAGTTCCTATGGGCCGTATGGCTCAGCTCCAGTGTCCAGCAGCTATGGTGGCTATTCCACCATGCCAGCCAGCACTTATGGCCAGTATACTTCCACCCCAGCTAGTACGTATGGCCAGTACACCACAACCACAGCTAATACTTATGGCTACACCACCACCACAGCCAGCTCTTATGGACAGTACACTTCCACAGTTTCCAATGCATACGGGCATTCTGTAGACAGTCCGTCCACATACGGCACAGCGGACGGGATGTACGGGGCTCCTGGACTGGAGCAAAACATCCCCCGTAACTACATGATGATTGACGATGTAAGTGAGCTGACGACAAAAGACGGGCTGGGCACGACGACAGGAGACATGATGCACCACGGCAGCAGCGGGCGTTACCCGGGCGACGTCCACGGCCACAGCACCACCGTTGGCGGGTCGACGCGCAGCGGCACTGGCAGCTCCTCGTACGGCAGGGCAGCAGAGGAGGAAGCGGCGATGCAGGAAGAGCTGTACGACCACCACGGCAGGGGTAAGAGCAGCTACAGGCACGGACCTCTAGGGGGCAGCAGCAGCAGCAGCGTGAGCGCTAGCATGGGTGGGGGATCCCCCTATTACTATGACTACGACTACAAACATGGCAGCATCCGCTCCGGGGTACAGAAACCTTCACCGTCTTCCAGAAGCCTTCTGGCTCCTGCTGTCATGTCCTCCAAGCGCAGCAAGCACAGGAAACTGGGGAGCATGGAGCAGAAAATCTCTAAGTTCTCCCCCATTGAGGAGGCCCGGGACGTGGAGGCAGACCTGGCCTCCTATTCGTCAGCGGCCAGTGGGGCTTTCCCCTCCTCCCGCATCCGAGGCCGCCAGCTCATCGAGGATTATGGCTTCAAGAGGAGCGCCTACGACCCTGGCAGCGGCACCGGCCACAGTAGTCGATACTACGGCGTGATGGTGGAGGAGGACGATCGGATATACTACACCTCCACTGGCCGCTCCCGTTCCACCGGCTACGGCATGGACAAGATCTCAGCCAGGGATTACCCTGGGTACCGCAGCCGGTCCTATGAGAGGGACGACCGCTCCTACCGGTCTGGCTACAGCCGGGGGCGCCACCCCACCCGGCAGTACTCTGAAGAGGAAAGCCCGCTCAGTCCCTTGGGGAGGTTCATGGGTTCTGGGCGTTCGTCAAGCTTAGGTCCCGACCCGTACGACAGTCGCAGCAGTAGATATCATTATTATTATGGCCATTATGGTTCCAGCCACTCGCTGCCAGATGTGCAAGACCACATACGGGACCTTCCCCGGACCCATGTCTACAAACCAGACGATACATACATTATAGACGATTATCATTGTGCTGTGTCAGACAGCGAAGGTAATTGTGGGAGCTGAATACCCACACAGTCTCACTACCTACTACTGCCCCCACCGTTTATCTGAACGTCCCCCACCCACCCAGATTCTAGGCTTAGAGAAGAGAAAGAGAGAGAAAAAGAGAAAGAGAGATAGTCGTTGCATGCTGATGTTTTCTTCTTCTTGAGAGTCACTGGGAGCTCTCTTATCAGTGGACTGCTGTCTGTCTGTCTGCCTGCCTGCCTGTCCGTCCGTCCGTCCTTCCGCCCGCCCGTCCGTCCTTCCGCCCGTCCGTCCAGTCGTCTGTCTGTCGAACACTCGCATGGTCCTTCGGCGTGGTCGTTTTCTTCGTTCGCTACACTTTGATTCACTTGACAGGTTTTCTTTGCACGTTCACAGATGCACTGTTTGTTCTTTACAGGGTTTTATCTGTCATTTGATTTTTTGGCATTGATGTTTTGTTTACGTTTTGTTCATTTTATTAAATTCACTGTCTACACTGCAAAAGAAGTCCGAAGCAATACACTCCTCTATATGTTTAAACCTTATTTTTTTAAGCAAGTCAGTGTAATTATCTCACTGCAACTAGCATATAATATTTGTAGCTTCAAGAATATAAAAGAGAGACATTTTCTTCCATTTCAGTTTGCTGTTGTAGTTGGAAAGTTTGAAACAAAAACTGAACAGCAGCTGTGAGTGTGGACAGTTTTGCAGTGTTTGATTTCTCCTTTACATTGTCCTGTAATGTGTGATGGAGTGTGAGGTGTATTCTGCATGGATGTAAATGTTTTATTTTTTATTTTTTCTGCCTTTCTGTCTGTTTCCTCTTCCCTCCCTTTCTTTTCTTTTCTTTTGCATGTGGTTGGTCTTCTTCCTTCTTCTTCCTTCCTTCTCTCAGCCTGCATGCCGCTGTCTCCCAACGACATGGAGATTGACTGTGATCTGCTCTCGGTTTCCAAAGCCTACCATCTGGGCCAGGAAGAGACTGACTGGTTCGAGAAGCCGCGCTCCAGTTCCCGACACTACAGCAGCCACTCGTCTGGGAGGAGCCGGCACAGTGTCAAACACACCTACCATGACTACGACGAGCCTCCCGAGGAGGACTTGTGGCCCCAGGATGACTATGGTCATGGAGGGCGTCACTCCTCGTCCCGTGACCACCGGCACCACGGCAGCAGCAGCCGGCACTCGTCATCGTCTCGCCACTCAGACGAGCCGAGGTCCTCGAGGTCGTCCAAGGGGCACCCCAAGGACCCATCGATGCGCCACGACCCCTCAGGGCGATCATCGTCCTCAGGGAGGCGTGGGGAGTCGCGGTCCGGAGGGTACCACTCCTCGGACTACTCTCGGGACCCATCCGGACACCACCACGGCCAGCGCTCCTCCAGACAGGGAGACCCTCACAGGTCGTCCCGCAGCAAGTCCCAGCAGCCTGTGGACCTCCAGGGACAGCCACCAGGTACACACTGAACCCCTTTTACACACAACGTAATGTGCATCTTGTATCCGCATTATGTCCTCATATAATTTAGCTAGATTACATTCAAACCTGACATCAAAATGCATCTGCAGTGTACACGTTAAAATGGGATTGCTCTGTCCACCTATCTTAGCTGTGTATGAGCTGTTAGATTTCTGTGGATGTGGATTTGAGACACATCACACTTTGTCGTTAACGTGGCCAAATGTCTCTACGAGTCTTGAGTTTCTTGAGTGCTTTCACACATGGATTTTATGTGTTTTTATTGTAGATTATAGTCCAATGACTCAGGATCCATGTTCATTCCAGGCAAACTTACTTGTTTGTTGTGTTGTTGTTTAACATGTTCATGCTTTTTTTGCAGACTACAGGTCAATTGATTCATTCTTTCATTTGGAGTATCTTGAAGTTATAAAATTATTCAGTATCCAAGGTTTTGTGATTGATTGATTGATTCATTCATTCATTCGCTCATTCAGTTTGTGTATTATTAATATTACCCAAGGTATGATCATTTACTTATTCAAGCATTTGGAATATCCTGAATTAGTGGGGAAAAAAACAATTATCCAGAGGAATGCATTCATTCACTTTTTTGAAAAGCTCATATTCAGATTCAGCCACTGGATCCCATTCAGCTGCTGGCAGGTTGGCTCTTGTCCAGGCTGAGAAGTGCTGCCAAACTGTCTTCATTTAAAACAAATTATATTTCTGTGATCTGATTTGTGATAGACATATTTTCCATTTCAGGTTTAGAGATTACTAATTGCTTCACACTTTTTGTGTTTTATTTAATACAAGCTTTATTTAAGTAAGTTAGTCTTATTGATTTCTAACACATGAAATTGAAACTGAAAGTAGCCAAGAAAGCAGGAACAAATGAGGTACAGCAGTGAGTGAATGAGACATTCCCCTATCCCCTGAATCTCATTCGACTCATTGTAAGTCTCTCTGAGTAAGCACATTAAGTCAACACTGACAAAATGTAAAACAAAACTGTAATGAAGCGACAGACAAAACAATTTTAGGAAATTATTCCTGCACTTCAGCTCTCTGTTGTCATAGCCTGGTTCATTTGGGTGTCAGGCAGAAAAAGGTTTAATAACCCTGTTATTCAGAGTGTGTTTGATGCTCTCTCACAATCAACTGTCCCCTCAGGGATCAACAGTTTTTAATTAACTATCTGAAGCGTAACTTTTCCAATGAAATGTTTCCTCCCCGGGTGGCACTGTGGCGGCATTGTAAGGCAAACACCATGTACTCATTATATTGTTGGTTTGATCCTCACTCATGACATTTTTTGCAGGTCATCTCTTCTCTCATTCTCATTTTTCCTGCCAATCGCCATTTCATGCCATTTAGTAAAAACACAAATGTCATTAAGATTAATTTAGAAAAAGTTAAGCTGTCTTTCCAAGTTCAAACTAACCATACGTAGGTATCTTCAGTAGGTAAGCTAGTTAGCTCACCTGGTAACCTTCCAATACCTTGAATGTCGTGGTGATGAATGAAAAAAGAAGTCAGTATATTTAGTTCCCTCTTCAGCATTCACATTAGGCAGTTAGCCAACCTGAACTCTGAATAATCTGTTGTTTGGCTCCTCCCACTGAAGTTTAACTCCACCAATGAGATTCTTTCTGCCTTCAGAGCAGCTCTGCCTCGTCACAAACACACTCTGAAACACACTGGTGTGTGTTGAGCAGCATGGAATACAGTGTGGTCAGGAGATATGTTGAATATCCAATGCTGCATTAGACTACTGTATTATTAGATAATCAATAAGATAATAATTAATAAGAACATGAAAATGAATCCTGAATCTTAACACTAAGTAAAAGTCTCATGTTATTCAGCATTATACTTATCAAGCTTTACTGCACAGGACCGTTATCCAGGTCTTGAAATTTTAATTTGATCATTTCCAGGTATTGAGCAGGTTAGAAAAATCTGGAAAAAACAAACAAACAAAAAAATGCACACATACTCCACATTGAGTTAAATCCACTGTATCTTTGCCATGTGACTCTGATGAAGATGTCCCATCAGTCCCCAAGGTCTTTCCTTTCTTTATTTTTCCAGCTGGATCTTAGTTGCAGGGCAACAGCATAACAGTTTTGATTTTCTTAGGAACCATTAGTGCAAATAATAAAATGTCTCCACCCTCCATCCATCCATCCAGGCTCCTCCAGGTCTGGCAGCAGCTCTGCCCGGGGTCAGGGCCCTGCTGGCGGGCCTCCAGGATCCGGGCGACAGGGTGGTCCAGGTTCCCAGACAGACGGGGCTCCGGGACAAAGGACCCAGCTCCAACAGCAGGCCCAGACATCTGCGGCCAGACCAGGGCAGCCCAGCACGACGGGAACCACCGGGCCTCAGCAGCAGACCCCAGCCCTGGGTCAAGGCATGGGCATGGGGATGGGGCAGGGCCAGGCCAAGCCAGGGCAGATGGGACCAGCCGGTGGACCCATGGGACAGGCCAGGCAGGCCGGGCAGACCGGCCCCACGCCCGCGACCACGGTGAGTTCAGACAGGGAGAGAAACAGAGAAACAGCAGCCGAGGGGAAGGAACTAAAGAGATTTGAAACTGTTCTTTTTGGTACGATACGAAGGCCGAGTTCAGCCTTTTCATTTTTCTGAACAACCAGTCTGATCGTTTCAGGTTGTGCCTCACACATTGGCAGATTCAATTACAGAGCAAATTGCATCTCTAAAAATGCATTCAGACTGGATTTCAAGTGTGTTTTTCCATCCGTCCCCACATGGCACAGATTTAAAGTCACATGCTGCGACAAGAGCGAAAAACAACCACCACATCTTACTCATGCAACAGTTGTACTGTACTGCAGGTAGAAAGTGCAATCGTAGAAACAAAATAAACGACAGCATAACTTCCATGTTACTAGCTTGTTGCAGAGCTGTTGGGTAGAAAACTATGTGACAGGACAAACTGTATGGAAATGACTTGTTAGCAAAATAAGAGAGACAAACCCAAAAGGAGCTCATGTACTGATAATACTGTGATAAATATTAATGTTATTGTATTGTGCACACATGCACATTACAGTGTGATATTGTTTATTTGATGCCCTTATTCTCCCTTATTCTCTGCTCATATATCAGCTCTCTCATTCTTTTCCTATTTTTTCTCTCACCATTTTTAATAGCTTCTCCGCCTCCACCTTCATCCCACTCCTTCTGTCCATCCTCCTCCTCCCAATTATTTAATTTCTCTCACAAACACCCACCCGCTACCTCTTTTGTCTCCCTGCACAATTTCCAGCCTTTCAGTCTTTCCGTCGTCCTCTTTTCTTTCCCTCCATCCATGCTCCTCTTCTTCTCTCTGCCCACTCCTTTCCTCTTTGCTCTCCCTTCATCTTTTTCAGCGTCTCGGTCCGTCTTCGCCCTCAGCCCCTGCCCCGCCTCCATCCTCCTTTGTCCCTCCATCCTCCCAGAGATAAGACCTGGTACATCTCCTCCCAATTCAGATGGTTTATTTAAATTCTGCTACGCCCCTGTTGGCAGGCCTTATCTGGTGTTGTGATTAACACAGTGGCAGCCGATAACTCAATGTAGCTGATTCACTGTCACGTAGAGAGAGAGATGCAGGGGAGATTGGCACTCAAAATCTCTCCCAACAAAAATCTATTCTCAGCCTGCGTCTTCTCCGTCACAAATCCATGTAAACGTATTTACCGCTGAACTCCTAAAAACTAATTATAGCACGTTTTAACTTGAAAATTTAGATGCTTTAACGATTCTCTCCCCGAATTCATTCTGCCTCCGGTAAATATTATGTGAAAGTATTCGCCATTGAATTTCACAAAACCACATTCACCGTGTTTATTATGAATAGTCCATAGTGTTCATGATGTGCATTTGCTGCTGAATGGCATTCATGATTTTCATACTGCTGCATTGTTGTACTATCAGCAGGAAAGCATAATGACATATTTCATGTTGTCTGGTATCAAATTATGCAGGAATTTGTCTGGGAAAATATTTTGAAAGCTCTGTTGTAGAATAGCTCCGACAGGAAGCCATAAGCAGTAAATCTAGCAGTCGTCGAATGATTATTATTCAGTCTGCAGCCTCATTCACTTTAACTCTTATGTCGGGTCCATTGTGTAATTAAAAGCATTGATTAAGTGGCCTGTAAATGATTAAATGCTGTATGCAAATTGGACACAATGCATTGCAAACGTTTCACTGCAGCTGAATTGGAGTCAGAGTAAATGGAGAGCAAATGTAAAGTGTGATTATTTGGCTCCGGTCCAGTGTCTTGTCAAGTGAATGTTACTGCTTTAGTGCTTTTAACAAATAGTACTGCCACAGAGAGCTCTGCAGAAAACAGACAGCCCAAGAAAGACAATAAAAACAAGATATACTAGACTGCTGTGCTTATTGGTTTGACTGCAGGTTTATAGAGTCTTGTTCTGGAGACCTATTGCAATGGAGCCATCAGAAACGCTCCTCTGTCCTGCAGCTGTCCAGCCCAGTCTTTCTGTAACATGCTGCAGAGGAATAACACAGAGTTAATCTTTCAAACTGCTCTTCAGGCTTTTTTTTTTCACCTTCTGACAACTAGAAGCAAATTTTAATTTTCTAAACACTTCCACTTGGAGATGGAGCAGAACTGCAGCATGGATGCAGTAAAATGTGGGACTTCTAAAGCGGCTACATCTGGAAATGCTTATTGGGCACATATAAACATGGATTATGGATTTAATTTGAGCTGCAGAGGCCAAAATAATTAGCAGAGAATGGCACAGAATTTCAAAGTTGTGCAGATTCTGTGACCAAGGACAGTTCAGGACATTTTAGGATAATAAACGTTCACTGTCTTCCCATGCCACAAATAAGAAAGAGCGGTTTTATCCACCAGCTTAACAGACACTGGATGGTATTATGCTAACCATCAAATTGTTAAAATCTCCTTTCCCACATTTTGTTGTTTGTGAAAGGCAGCTGTAACAGAGAAAACACCATTTCTGTGGTTGTGATTGCACTGAGAGGCAAAGCAAATGGATTATGTTCCAGTAACTGGCAGCTACAAACTAAAAAACTTGCAAGCAGAATAAGCCTGCTCAAACCGGCCAATTTTTTATTTACATTTTATCGTGTTTACAAAGAGACATTGTGCATTTTTGTTGTGCACTGGGAAAAGATTATGCTATGAATATAACACAGCCCAAGACGGCTTTACACATGCATGGGTACATTTTCAGGTTGGGAGAGAATCACTGTAATATGAAATTCATTTGGATGAAACATTTAGCCGAAAAGTCATTTTCAGGATCCAGGCTTATTTGCTCAGGGTCACAGTATTGTAGGACAGCTCAGTCAGGATTTTTAAAACCAGTTAAGTGAACACTCACTGAGGTATCTATCAATAGAAGCTGTTGATGGAAAGGAGAGAAGCCATTTCCCCAGCCAATGAGACCGTCCATATTATGTTCCAAAAAAAATCTGCAAAAAGCAATCTTTTCAGGACAAAAACTCATTTAGTCTACCAGTGATGGAGCGTCTGCATGTCCTTCAGTTTCTATTACTCTAATTTCTACTTAATGATGCCCCTTGATTTGAGAATATACTGACACCACAATCATATTTAAACCATTAACCATTGGGTATCATGCACAATTCAGAATATTTCTAGATTAAATAATCAGACACTAGTTATTGATTATAGTTCTGTGATATACATTTCAAAATATCATAGAGAGCTGGAAGAAAACATAAAGTATAATATAGTATATAGTATACATTCAGTGAGATCAAGAGATAGTAATCCTTATACAGCATAAGTAAAGAAATTAATAAATTTGTTTCCACAATAATGTGTCTGATGGAGAGACATAAATAACAACAAAACATCGAAACAAGAGGATGAAAGCGCTGAGTTTTCTCTGGTCGTATAAAAAACAAAAGGCCCGTGCTCGTGGTGTGAAAGCAGGGACAGATCGCTGACCTTTCTGAATGTGGATGCTCAGGCAGACAGCTGACTGGCCTGCCTCTCTCCATGTGAGGCTAAACACTGTTTGACAATGTTGAAGCTCGTCATTCAGTCCGTCACCGTTCATATCATCCGGTAAGCTGTCACAACAAACACAATAGGGGAGCAGCTTCCTCTGTCATCCTCCTCCTCTGTCTCTCCACCTCGGCCTGTTCCTCTGACTCTTTGCCTTTCTCTTTCTCTGCCTTCTTATCTCTCTCTCTCTCTCACTCCCTAGGTCTCTCCCTCTCTCAAATTTTGTATGAGTATATGGAAATGAACACCGTATCTCTCTCACGCCTGTCTTTCACCAGCATTGTGAATATGAACGCAGTTGCTCCTTCACCGTCTTCAATTACCGACAGTTTTACTGTGAAAAGAGGATAAATACTGAGATGTATCTGTAGTTCTAAATGACGAGTTTAATGCCTCCCATCCTCTGTCATTATTGCTGTTTCCCATATTCTCATGCTCTCTCTCTCTCTCTCTCTCTCTCTCTCTCTCTCTACCTCTCTCTCTCTC
>OMLF01037223.1:19106-29373 GCA_900302615.1 Holocentrus rufus | reverse complement strand
CCGGAACTGGGTGTTCACTCCTACTCCAGGGAAGGGTGGGTGGGTTGGGGGGGGGCTGGGCTAGGATGGGTTGTTCAGTAGGGTTATGCCCTTGGGGAAAAAACTGTTCAGGTGCCTGGTAGTCCTGGTGCTGATGGAGCGGAGCCTGCGACCTGAAGGGAGCATCCTGCAGATGTAGTGTGCCGGGTGTGATGAGTCTGTCACTACCCTCCCGGCCCTCTTCCTGACCCTGGCATCGTGCAGAACACTCACGGGCGCCTGCTCCTAGCCTGTGGCTCTGTAGAACTGGGTGCGAACTTTCAGGGAGACATCCATCTTCCGGAGTACTCTGAGGAAGAACATCCTCTGGTGAGCTCGCTTGATTGTCCCAGATGAGTGTGTCTCCCATTTCAGGTCGCTGGTGATGGTGGTGCCCAGTCCACCACTTTCACAGCTGCATTATTGATGAATAGTGGGGGGTGTGGGGGTGGGCGCTTCCGCAAGTCAATGATCATTTCAACTGTTGATATTGAGCTGTAGATTGTTTTCTGTACACCATGTTGCCAGGTGTGATGCAGTGTTCCTGCAGGCTGACTTATCATTGTCCTTGATGAGACCTAGGACCGTGGTGTCATCCGCAAACTGCAAAACATTGGTGTACATTGGTGTACAGGGAGAAGAGATATGGGGAGAGGACACAGCCTTGTGGGGCTCCGGTTTTGGTGGTTAGGGGGGCAGATAGGTGGGTGCCAAGTCGCACACGTTGCGTCCTGTTGGTCAGGAAGTAAATGGTAAATGAACCAGGAACCTTACGGTTCCTAGGCAACCGCTGTACCTCCTGAGCCATCCTGCCCCCTACAATAACCACAAGCCCTGGTTCACCAGGAAGTCTCTTAGCCACTCACAGATGGGGCAAGGCACCTGCAGCTGTAGCAGCATGGTGTGCAGGCGGTCGGGGAGGATGGTGTTGAAGGCTGAGCTGAAGTCCACAAATAGAGCCCTGACGTAAGTGTTGGGCATGTCAAGGTGCTGCAGTATGTGGTGGAGGCTGAGGTTGATGGCATCATCCACAGAGCGGTTGGCTCTGTGTGCAAACTGTAGGGGGTCCAAGAGGGGGTCTGTGATAGAGTCTTTCGAAGCACTTCATGACTGCACATGTCAAAGCAATGGGTCTGTAGTCATCCAGGCCCATGATTCTGTCCTTCTTTGGAACTGGGACAATGGTGGATGCAGAAGCAGAGTGGCGCACTGCATTCAGAGATGGACTGATTGAAGATGGAGGTAAACATCGGTGAGAGCTGGGAGGCACAGTGCTTCAGTGTGGCTGGGGACACACCATCAGGTCCTGGGGCTTTTCTTGAGTTGAGCCGTTTAAAGAGCTTATGGACTTCCTTCTCTGTGATGGAGAGAGAGCAGGGGTGAAGTGGTGGTGGGGTGATGCAGGCAATCCACAGCTGATGGCCCTGGATTGTGTTCCTGAGATGGTGAGGGGGCGGGCTGATGGTGTTGATGTGCTGGCGATGGCCCTGATGACGAGCCATCAGGCCTTTCAAACCTAGTGTAAAAGTGTTCAGTTCGTCTGCCAGTCCGGGGGATGGGGTGATTACATGGTTTTTCTTATTGTAATTAGTGATTGTCCTGATTGTGTTCCAGACAGCTGCAGGGTCGTTGGTGCTTGAATCACGCTCCAGCCTTGCTTTGTAGTCCTCCTTGGCGGTTTTGATGGCCATCTTGAGTTCCTGCCTGGCCAGCCTGAAAGTGTCCATGTCAGCTGTTTGGTGAACCGGGGCTTGTGGTTATTGTACCGTATGATGGTTTTTGTTGGGAGGCAGATCTGCTCACAGAAGTTGATATATGAACACACAGTGTCAGCAAATGTGTTGTTGTTAGGGTTAGGGTTAGGGTTAGGGCCTCTCATAGCCTCCCAGTCGGTGGACTCCATATAGTTCTGAAGCATGTCAGTTGCCTCTGGAGTCCATCTCCTTACTGTGGTCCTGGATGGTTTAGCCCTCTTCAGTTGCTGTCTGTATGTTGGCACCATCTGTATTACACAGTGGTCTGAGTGTCCAAGCGGTGCACGGGAGATGGAGTGCTATGCGTTTTTGATGGTGGAGTAAAAATGGTCAAGTGTGTTGCCGTCGCATGTGGCGCACGTCACCTGCTGTATGTAGCTCGGCAGTTCCTGTGAGAGGCTACATGAGTTGAAATCTCCCATGACGAGAACTACCAACTTTGGCCGGACGGAGGAAATTTGTTCAGCCAGCAAGCGTTGTGCTTCTCTGACGGGGGCTTGCGGGGGGATGTAAACACCCGTGAGGATGACTGAGGAAAATTCTCCCAGGAAGTAGTATGGTCTACACTCGATAAAAACTGATTCCAGGATGCTAGAACAGTGTTTGTGTATTTTTCCTGTATCCACGCACCAGTCATTATTGATGTAAAAACACATACCTCCTCCCTTTGATTTCCCACTTGCCACTGAGTCCCGGTCAGCCCTAATGATTTGGAATCCAGGTAAATCCACAGTGGTGTTGGCGATGTCGTCATTCAGCCAGGTTTCGCAGAAGAATAAGGCGGATTTCCTCTCGAAGTCCTTGTTGGTCTGTAGTAGTAGACTGAACTCGTCCATTTTGTTGCAGAGGGAGCACACGTTAGAGCTGGGAGAGGTGTACGGTGCCCCCTCTTCCTCCACTTGCGGAGAGCACCAGCACGCCGAACCCTGTAGCGCCGCATCACATAATTGTAGGCCGGGTGGCCTTTCCGGTTTCCTTCGGGGTGCAGGCAGTCGTGAATTTCCTCCGGTGGGCTCAAAAAAGTCGCAGAAGATACAGCTGCCATTAATTCCCTGATGTGTAGAAGTGCTTTCCGGTCGTAGATGTGGCGCACCGCTGTGAAAAATAAGGTAGTGCAGGAAAAGAGAAAAGAAAAAGTAAGAAGCAAGACAGAGAGTACGGAGCGCTGAGACACCGTGGCTGCCAGCTCGAGGGTCAGGCGCCTACACATGTTGTTGTAATGCCTTACAACAACCCCCAAAAGACATGCCTGAACTTGTTGCATTCACACAGTTGAGAAATACGGAAGTATCCCCATAGTCAAAACACATCTTGCGGCTGCAGTACATTCCAGTCCATTCCCTGCTGCTATGGGTTGTTGAATCTCTGTGCAAAATGTCAACCCTAGAAAAGAGGCCAAAGCTCTGAGTCTGTGCCGGATACCTTAATGTGACATGACCTTGACTAGCTAGTTATCCATGAGATTAAAGGCATACTCAACATTTTGGGCAAAATGCCCTTTTTCCAACTTACCCAGACTGAGACAAGATGTTTGATACCATTTCCACCTCTGTACATCCACTGGTTTGGTTCCTATGGGTAGCATTTTGCGTTAACTTAGGATAAAGACTTGAAGTCTACAGGAGTCATTAGTCTAGCTCTGTCAAAGTGAAAAAATAAACTCATATTTAAAAGTTATATTGCCAATACATGTTTTTCAACAGTGTAAAGTGTTTGATGGTGAAGTTTCACTTTCACAAGTGGAGACATTGTATAGTAGCTGTAACACAGTTGAATGAATGTTGTATGGTAGCTATACCTTTCCTGGCTTATTAACCCTAACCAGCCACGACAGCACAGGGATGCATAGCTGTGGAGTTGAAGATAAAGGAAAATGCACTCAATCTTGGTCTCAGCTTGGAAATACAAAAAAGAGTTAGTTCCAATTGGACTCTTTATTGATTCTGGAAAACAGGAAAGCAGCTGAGTCCATACCACTTTAGGTTCTTAAGTTAAGAACTTGTTTTGCAGTACGTGTGAGAAAGGGGAAGTGTTGTCAGAGAAGTTTGAGAGATTTCAAAAAAAAGAAAAAAGATGTCATCTGTCCTTCTTTGTCATCTGTCCTTTCATCTGTCCTTTAGCCATCAATGTTCCATTGATGGCTAATCATCTTGTATGTGATGGGGCCTTCAAAGCAGGCTTAAAGCTGACCTTGTTGTTTGAACCAAGGTTTGCTTCATCTGATCATGTGGTACATTTCAAGTTACAGATGTAACTAGAGAACCACCATCTGTTTCTGCTGCTTCTGGCAGTACTGCTTTGCTACTAATAATCATAATTTAAATGAATAAATATTGGCTTTTCACTCTTCTGGTGAAGAATACAGACTACAAATTTTGGATACAAATTAGATGTCACAGTTAAGCAAAATAGGTGGACCCAAACGCAAGAGCCAGGAGACACGGGGACTGAAGAAAAATAATTTAATCCAAAAATAACAAAGAAACAAGCAAAGACACAAGGACCAAGGCATGAGGAATACGAGAAACATGGATGGCAACACGGGGAAACTAGACAAGCGAACCAACAGGGAACAAAGGAAACTGACAGGTATTTATACACAAGGAACTATAATTACAGAACAAGACACACCTGGAGTGGAAAGGCACAAGGAAAAGGAGGGAAACACTAGGATTGGGTAACAAGGGAGACAACGAAGGTGTGGCCAGGCAACAACACAAGGCAGGACTGAAGAGGAGACTAACACAGAGCAGGTGTGCAGGGGAACACAGGCTGAAAGATTACAGGGAAACAGGAGGGCCACACAGAACAGAATACCAAAACAAGAAACACAAGAGTCCATGAAGTACACTAGAGTCCAAAAAACTAAACACAAGAGTCCAAGACACAGAACTGTGACATATGAATACTGTAAGAGAGGCTTGCCTTCCCAGTAACTGTAGCAACTGGTGCACTATGTACAAAAAAGTCTGCAACTGCAAATACAGCCTGCAAAGAAGAAATTGCCAAAAGGCCAAATAACCCAAGTTCACAATAAAACTCAAGAGCTAATTAACTGACAACATGAGCGTGTGTTTGAATCTTAAATCTTGTTTCTGAGCCACTAGAAGCGAAGCTGTTTAGGCATTACTTTTCTGGCGAGAAATTTCACTGGTGCCACAAATGTATACTTTATCGTTTTTCATATGTAGGGATGGCATTGGCAAAATCTAGAGAAGCAAATAGTAAATTTAACTTGTGTGAGTGTGTGTGCTTATGGTCTGGACTTTTATTTCCAACAGAAATAAAAAGGGATATATTTTCAGACGTAACTGCCTTCATTCACATTTTGTTCAGTGGGTTGTGATAATATCTAACTCTGTATCAAACAGAACCATTCACTGAATGTACTGTTTGATCTCAATCTTTGTTGTTGCTGCTGTTTTGTTATTCTTAAAACCTAGCTTGATTTGGAATTGCTAAACTAAGGGAAGAGGAGAATTACAATGCATAGCCTGAAGCTGCTTTGCTGAAAATGGTTATAGGAGGCTGGTATTTTACATCAAAATTAATCACAAATCAGTTTAACCCCTTATGAACAACATTGTCAAAAAAAGCTAACAATGACCCTGAGTCTTTTTAAGTAGAGTAGGGTCACCACATTGTGTTTCTGGAAAAAGAGGACCCCTAGCCTGAAAGACACTGCCCCTTCTTCTTCAATCTTTAATTTTATTAAGTCTTTCAGCCTAAAAAAAAAAATGTGAATTTTGGGGTAAATGATCTGTGGAACAAGCAAAGCGAAAACCCAGACATTTTAAGGAATTTATAAACCACCCGTCGATTATACCATCTTACATCTTCTAAAACAACTCTACATCCAAGATGTGTGTTTCAAATACATATGATATTCTGTGTAAATAAGACAGCTTCAGAGTTGCTGTGAACTTTATTTTTTCACTTTGATTTACTATGTGGACTATAGAATCTGAACCAGTGGACATACAGAGGTGAAAATGGTATCGAACATCTTGCCTCAGTCTGGTTAAGTTGAAAAAGGGTATTTTGCCCAAAACACTGGAGTATTCCTAATGTCCACAAATACAACCATTCTAGTAGTAGTGTCGCTGGCAGCAACAGTGAAAGTCATTGTGTGGTGGACCTGCAGTGCAGATACTAGGCGAAGAGTGTTTCCAGGAAGCTAGAATACACTGTTGAGCCTTCTTGAGGTGTCATGGGCCTAATTCAAGGAAACATCAGTGAATGAGGGTGCCCACTTGATAACCCCAATGACCACTCACTTTCCCTGAAGGTTAGTGTAAGTACCTGGTGAATATTGCTGCTTTTCTTAGGTATCTGTAGATTTTTGACAGCATAGCCTGATGTTTTCTATGGGGCTCATTTTGGATGGCAGTTTAACATTCAGAGAAACTCTGAATTGGGCCCCTATGGGAAGGGTCACCTATAGCATAACATCACATCCTGTGTATTAATAAAGGTTGAGAAAGGTTCTTGGATAATGTTAGCTCTTTAGTGCAAGTCATATAGGATTGCTGTCTTTAGTCCTGTTGGTTTAGCACTGATAGAGGAGTAAAAAACACATTTGACTCAATGAAGAACAAATTATAGATCATTGTTGTGTTCAATCGGTGTTAATTATCTGTTACTCAGTACTCATTCAGTACCTGTTTTCCTGCTTTTATCATCCGTATCATACCCTATTAAATCACATATCTTTGCAACTTTATCGTTCTCCCTGCTCCTGTGCCTTCCATGTCCTCTGACTATCTTTTACAAGGCTTCAATTATACTGTCCATGCTTGGGAAAATGCTATAGTGATTACAACCTTGTGGAGGGAAAATGAGGTGATTCTAGTGCACTTTGTACTCTCCATTAACTGCCATTTGTGTGTTAGAGTTCTCAGCATGGAGAATAGCCTCTAGTATCTGACCTCCATATTAATAGAATCACCAGGCCGTTATCCATACTTCAGAGCCACTCTCCCAGTGATTGGCTTACTTGTCTGATTGGGGTTAATTATAAGTTTAGTGTGCTCATCAGAGGTATGAAATCATAGCTTTTGAGTTTTTCATTGTTGCTGTTATCATGGATTATGCGGGTTCCTGTTTTTCTCAGTCACTAAGAGACAGTGTGATGCTAGATCTGTAATGGCAAAGGTTTAAAGCTCCATTTTAAAACAAAATAGGATATGTTAAACACTGAAAGCTCAAAATGTTGGAGACATCTCCCTGATATGGATTTGCTCAGTTCATATCTCAGTTGTCTCAAAGCTTAAAAATCCTGCTTCTCTTTATCTACAAATCCTTTGTAATTGGTATAGCAGATTTAATAAGAGAAGTGAATGAGGGATAATAGCTTTTACAAACATTCACCTCATCAGCGTAGTTCATACAACCCCCTAATATTTAGTACATTCAGTGTGAATTTTATAAGAAATATTCCAGGTACTATTTTTTCATGCAAAGCCACATTTTCACATAAGAGTGTTTAAAACCAGTATGTAAGTGCCCACCTACGTGCTTCTTCCTGATTGGCTGGAACTGAAACACAATAAGCTCCCGGACAAATACTGCTCTCAGTTCTTAAGTGTACATTTTAATTTGTTTACATGTACTGTAACTTCTCAGGCATGTCTGTGATAGGTCAGTGTAAAACAGTACATTGCCAAAAGCTATTTTGAACAGCATTTTAAGTGTTTAGGATGGGCAGTTAAGTCTGTTGTGGTGGACAGTCTGCTGTCTCCAAGAATCAATAATAACCGATCCTATTCCAGTATGATGTGATATTCCTATAATGTATGCATCCATGATGCAGGCTGAAGTTCATCATCAATACAGCAGCTCCAGGCTTGAAGGTGAAATCACAGATATAAATTTTGGTACTCTGCATGAATAACTTGAGTGAATTCTTAAACTAAGTGTTATTCTCCTTTGAGTTGGCTTTGTGTTTTTATCTAAACTGGGGGACTGCATAGTATCTATAGCAGGCCCTGTAATATGATAAGGGGTGCATTATTAAGGGGTGAATTATTAAAATGATTGTGAAACACTTACATGGTTAAAAGAATTCTCCAACATTTTGGGCAAAATACCCTTTTTCTGACATACACAGAATGAGACAAGATCTTCAGTACCATTTCACCTCCATACCACTGGTTCCGGTCATATAGTTTTTTGTGTTAGCCTAGCATAAAGACTTGAAGTCTACAGGAGTCATTAGCCTACCTTTGTAAAAATTTAAAAATTAACCTTACAGCAACTCCAAAGCCGTCTTATTTACACAGTCTATCATGTGTATTTGAAATACACATCTTGCAACATTTTACAAAAATGAGAGTCATTTTAGGAGAAGGTAGATGGTAGGAACTATAACCGCTGATCACAGATGAAAGGATACATGTGTTCATTGGTTATAGTTCCAACCATCTAATTCCTCCTGAACTGACTTGCATTTTAGAAAAACTTCCAAGACGTGTGTTTCAAACATGCGATACATTGTTTAAATAAGACAACTTCAGAGTTGCTGTATGGTTGATTTTTTCACTTTGACAGAGCTAGGCTAATGACTCCTGTGGAATTCAAGTCTTTATGCTAAGCTAGCACAAAATGCTACCCATAGGAACCGAAATAGTGAAGCTTGGAAAGTATATTTCAAATTTATAAAAACTTCTGTTACCTTTACTAAACAGAATAAGCAGTAAAATAAAGCAGAATAAAGTCAGTAAATAAACAGAGTAAGTAATAGAATGTTGTTACACTATGGGTGCTAGGTAACAGGGGAGTCATAAGCTCAAGTTCCAGGAGTGACCAATTGGGAGTGCCACCCACACAGACACAGGAATTGAACAACTCAGGTTTTTAAAATGTATATAGAACATAGAATATACATATTCATAGTATAGTATACTATAGTAACATAGTAAATAGAATCTTTACTCTTCAGCATCACATGCGCCACCTTCTTTCAATGACAACTGAAACAAGTGGACTTGATTTGTAGTAGGTGAACAGATTACGAATGCATGATAGAGCTAAATAGGGTTAAAAGAATCATTCACCAGACCTGGGAAGAGCAACAGTGTCAGCCTCTGCTTACTGTAACTGGCATGAGTAGGCACACAGTACATTATGTGGGTGTTGTACAGGCAGGCAGTGCTGTCAGGGATTCACAAGGACACTACTGCTGACCAGATTCAACCCCTCTAACAACAGTATACAAATGTCATCATTATTCCCAGCATAATCAACTACTGTACTGCTCTGCTACTAACACAATGTGAATATTGTGTCTCTAATTTGCATACACCTCAGAAAAATGCAAATTCTAATTAGGATTAAGTAATGGCAGTAATTGTTGGTCAGTGAATTCTTTTAAGTTCTTCTTTGGTTTGATCATCAGCAGCTTCTCTGCCTTGATGTTCAAGCAACTCTTGTTGCACTCAGCCACACAAAAAATACATTTTAGATTGTGATGATATAATGCTTTTCATCGTGGTCTATATTTCATAAAGAGTGGGATTGACTTGGATCACAATATGTTGGTTACACTAGTTTACAAGCAATGGTCTGTGCAGTCGATATTTGCTCTCCCCTTTTGTAACTACCCTCTTCTTTAATTTCATTATATTTTTACATAAAAAATAACTATTCACAAAACAAACAAAAAAAATCCCAAGAGCTTTTAATTAGGCGAATCAGATACATCCCACTCACTTGAAATTCATAGTTTGGACATGACCGAATCTAAAAATAAGCTCTTTCCCCTTTTGCGATAAATAGTTTTTCTAAGTTAAAAATGCATACTTCTCTCTGTCAACCATTGCCACCATCTACCCTGCCACTATAGCATGGTTCTCTTTGATATATTAGCTCTGACACATGGGTCATATTTTCATTAATTAAACATGGCTTTGTAATAATTTCATACTGATAGAGACCCATTTCACCACAGACTATGGGACCACAAGATATGTTTTTGTCACATAACTTAATTAGAAAATGATAAATGCCTTAGTAATGTGTCCATACATCTCAAAAAGGTCATGGCTACCACTGGCTTTGCTCATTTTAATTCAGCTGGGATTTTTAGAGGAGCTGTGGAGACTATGGAGGTTGCTGAACACTACCTTTGTGTTCCTTTCACGTCCCCTACATCTTACACGTAGCATGCTTTTGCCTTTTGTAAAGCCCTGTAACATCTTGTGAAACTAAGTAATGCTTCTTGGGCAATCCGTGTGAGAAAATAACCCCAGGTCACCATTCATTCCAGAGTACAAGAGCTATACTTGGCCAACACAAGAACCTCCATTTTTTGCCCGTGACATACCCTCAGAAAGTGCTTGTTTTGTGCAAATGAGTTTTACAGAATTTCAAAGGGCTCTTTCTTTCTTTCTTTCTTTCTTTTTAAACTCATACAGAAAGATGGGCTCACTCTGTCATCTAAATTCATTTTTCTTAATTTCCTGCTGGTAAAAAAAAAAAAAAAAAATGTCAGAAGA